>JAODAL010050552.1:0-27326 GCA_025379985.1 Phyllomedusa bahiana
CAAGGGCGGGCCGGGGCAGATTGCTGAAGCCTCACTCACAGAAGGGCTACAGAAGGACACCAGAGCAAAGGGCATAAAAAGAAAAGAGTGAGACAATAAAGACACACAGAGAAAGAAAGTGAGACAACAGGGGGTAGTTTGGGGGACTGCTGAAGAGAGCAAGGAGCCCTTAATGAGGACTGAGAGATAAAGTCCTGAGTTGCCAGGTGTCAGCACTCTTGCATGGCAGAACTGCAACAGGGGTCAGTGCCAGTTGCCAGCACCGACTGGGTCGGAACAAGGAGGTCGTATCAAGAGAGTCTCTCAAAGGAATGGATTGTCAGAGATGTGCTGCAGTGTAAAGTGACTTGCTGATGTGATTTGTAATCTCCAACAAGCTTACGTGCTATAAGTAAAAGCCTGAAGTTGCTTGTTTTGTTGTATCATCGGTGTACCACACAGACCCCTATTACCACTCCCATCATCCAGGTCACTCCACTTATTGTGCGTGCAAACACCTGGTAACCTGCATATCTTACATGCCATTTAAAAAAAAACATAACTTGTATCATTGTTGGTCTCCTCAAGGACCAAGGCAGAGGTGACTGCTGCCACTGCCCCCTATGCCATTGTTTCCACTAGGTTTTACAAATAAAACTTTTCTCTTTTGCCAGGGGATTTTTCAGTTAATACACTGAAAAAAATAAAATACTTTAAAAAAAAAAAAGCTGGACTACATCCTGAAAAAGGGATAGAAGTTAAATATGGCATAGTTTAGCATGATAGCACAATAGTTTAGATAATAGATGTGAATCAATAGTATAAATGAATAAGCTAAATAGGATTAGAGTATACTATGCTAACCTCATACTGTGGGATTCAAGGTACTTAAATACTGTTCAGTGTTAAATGCCATATTTTATTATAGACAGGATTGCATTTTAGTTTGTACAATTAACATATTAAAATGTATTAAGTTCAAGCACAATATCATATGAATAAAGTACATTGAAATGATCAGGTGCAGCCAGCTCTAGGATAATGCATGTTGTATCTACTATTAAATTTGTGGCTTTGTGATTTGAAAAGCATATAATTAGGGTTGGGATATTATAAACCTATGTGGTATAGTTACAGTAAATTTCAGTCTTCTTTAGTAACATGAGCCATTCTATGGCATTATCAAACAGTGTGTGTCTCACCTCACAACAACCCTCCCAGCAGTCGTGACTGTCATTCAACATTGAGTATTTTTCCAGTATTTTTCTAGTCTGATAAAACTGTTGTCCACTGCTTTGGTCACTAGTTCTGTTATCCTCACTTGTGTTCCTGTTAAAACTTTTACCTTTAGTTGTAGTCTGTAATCTGAGTTATTTTTCTATTGGCCCATATTAAATATATGCCTTTGGCTAACTAATTCTTGCTTGCTTTCACTCTTTATCCTTTCGACAACTTCCATGAGTATCGTTGACAATTTTTACTGCTCTGCTGTTTCTTTACCTAGCAATTATCTCCATATGGTGTCTACTCTGAAGACATACACTACCATTCAAAAGTTTGGGGTCACTTAGAAATCTCCTTATTTTTTAAAGAAAAGCACAGTTCTTTTCAATGAAACTAACATTAAATGAATCAGAAATACTCTCTATACATTGTTAATGTGGTAAATGACTATTCTAGCTGCAAGCATCTGGTTGTTAATGCAATATCTACACAGGTGTATAGGGGTCCATTTCTAACAACCATCACTCCAGTGTTCTAATGGTACATTGTGTTTGCTGTGTAAGAAAACTATTGGATATTTTGAACACCCTTGAAAACCCTTTGTGAAGTTGTTGCCAGTAAAAAATTTTTTGGGATTTGTAAAGTATAAAACTGCCTTTCCCCTTTGAGCTAGTTGAGAATCTGGAGCTTACATTTTTGGTTTGTTTTAAAATGCAAATGGCCGGGGAAAAAGAGAAATTTCATGTGAAACGTTGACATCTTTTTCTTGTGCTGAGAGAGAAGGATATTCCCAGCCGAAAAATTTCCCGGAAACTGAAGATTTCCTAAAGGTGTGTACTCTCCCTTAGAGGAGAACCAAAAAGGGTCTAACCGAGTAGAAAGAGAAGTGGGGGGGCCCCCCTGCAAAATGAAAACAAGACAGTAATTTGATTCTTGTTTGAAAATTGATGCCTCACAGGTCCTCAACTGGCGCTTTATTAAATAGTACCCCCAAAATGCCAGTGTAATTTCAGTGAAGAGGCGACCCGGGATGGGTGGCTTAGGGGAAAATGGAAAAAAAAAAAAAAAGCCATATCTGAGACTGGCTAATAAAAAAGGGAAAAAGATTAATATGGGGGAAGAACACAGGGAAATTGGAAGAGGAAAGATTGAAAAAGAAAATGTTTGGACAGGGGCAAATCGAAGATTGGGTGTTTGGATCCCAGAAGAACATTTGTGAAGAGGAAAAACAAAAAAAGATGCTGGAAAGGCCCTGTGCCCTCTGTCAAGCTGGTGGAGGTAATGTGTGGTTTGGGGTTTTCTTTTGGGCTGGTTTAAAGGGGGAGATTTGTAAAGGTTTTAAAAGGGTTTTGAAAAAAAGGAAGGTATCACCCTTTTTGCACGCCATGCCATAACTGGGGCAGGCTTGATTAGAGCCAATTTTCCCCTGCAAAGGACAATGACCAAAGCAACCTCCAATTATGGAGAATTATTTAGGGAAGAAAGCAGGCAGCTGGTATTCTATTTTTAATGGAGGGGCCCAACAGTTACCGATCTCACCCATTGAGCTGTTGTGGGAGCAGCTTGACCGTATGGTACGCAAAAAGTGTCCATCAAGCCAATCCAACTTGTGGGAGGAGCTTCTGCAAGCATGGGGGGAAATTTCTCCAGATTACCTCAGCAAATTAACAGCTAGAATGCCAAAGGTCTGCAATGCTGGAATTGCTGCACAAGGGAGCATTCTTTGATTAAAGCAAAGTTCGAAGTAGAAAATGATTTCAAATAGATATCATTATTTCTAAACCTGTCAATGTCTGGACTATATTTCTATTCATTTTGCAACTCATTTGATAAATAAAAGTATGAATTTTCAAGGAAGACACAAAATTGTCTGGGTGACCCCATACTTTTGAACGGTAGTGTACCTATCCAGACCAGGCCATGCCTTTGAAGATTAGCAGATTTGCTAGACTCCAGCAATCTTTAACTAAGGTCAATCATCCAAATTTGTTACTATGTCATACATACACAAACACACTTAGGGGCAGTTCACATGACGTATTGTGGTGCACAGAGATACGCACCACAATATGCATTCGTTGCACTGTTGAAATTCCGTGCTTTCCAGCTCCTAAAGTCATCATGATTCATCCGTGTGATTGGTGACATGGAAAACTTTTAAAACTGTTAGTCAATAAATGTTTGGGTTTAATACTACAAAATTGGGGGTTTTCCCGCCAAATTTTTTTTGGGCAGTTTTTTTGGTGTTTTTTAAATTTTTGACGGGGGGTAAAAAAATTAAAAGGGGGTCAAAACTTTTTCGGCTTTTTTTGTGTGAACATTCCCTGATCTACAAACATTTAGAATCACTAAGAAATATCTTTGCATTTTGAATTTCACATTCTAGATATCATTTTTTAAAGATATTTTGAGGTGAAATGTATACTTTGGATTGTTTTGTTGTATAATTAAATTTGCACCAATCAAGGACTATCCATAGGGGATGCATAATTTGATAAGACAGAGCATTTCTGGTTTATTATTCCTTGCACTATGCAAAGATATTTAATCTCCATACCATTTCCTCTACCATGCTGAAGGTACAAAGCTCTCTACCAACATCCTTTAATTGCTCTATATTTCCATTGTATGTGTTCTTGTGACTAAATAAAAGTCCCTTCTGAGGCCAGCCCATAGCTCGCCATGAGCCGGCTCAGGAGGGGGATGGCCACATTGCATGTTCTCCCCGTTTATTTTTTTCTTAATGACGGAATTTTGGGGTTACTTGAGGCCCCTTATTTCCTGTTTAAAAGGGAAAACTATGGTGGCCTCAGAGAGTGGGGAGATGACCACACATGCGCAGTCCTCCCTGTTTATTTCTATTCTCCAAAAAAGGGGGGGAAAAGTCGGGGGAAACAAATTTAAAGGGCGAAAAAGGGGGAAAAGAAAAGCAAAACCCCTCTAAAATCCTGGTAAAAAAAAAAAGGAAAAAACTGTTTTTTTTTTTTAAAAAAAAAAATTTGAAAAGGTTTTTAACAAAATTTTTAAAAAGGGGAAAAAGGGAAACCTTTAAGGGTTTTTTTATTTCAAACAAGGCCCCTTTTTTTTTTTGATTAAAAAAATTTTTTATTCTTTTTATCGGGCCTTTGTTTTTTTTAAATAACGGGAACTTTTTCTTTTTTGTTAAAAGAGAATGGCTTATGAGCAATTTTCCGAAGGCTTTTTTGGGCAATTTTTTCCCAAAATTAAAAAAAAAAAACCCGGGGGTTTTGTTCCAAAAAAAAAATTTAATGTTATCCGATGTTTTTCGTTTTTTTAAAAAAATTTTAATTAAAAAAATTTTAAATTCCTTTCCCAAAATTTAAAAAAAAAAAATTTTTAATTTTTAAACTAAAATTGGGGAAAAATAAGTGCAGTCCTTGAAATTTTTTTCTTTAAAAAGCATTTTTTCAATTATAATTTTTAAAAAAGGGGAAATTCCTGTCCTTTTTTTTGGGTTTTTTAAAAATTAAATTTTCATTTTCCGGGTTTTTTTTTAAAAACTTTTGTGCTTGGGGGAAGCGGGGCCCCCCTTTGTTTTTGAAGCTTCTTTATTTTTTTTTTTTTAAAAAAATTTTTTTTTCGGCCCATGCGGCCCCTTTCCGCCCTTCTGCCCACGAAGGGGGAAAGGGGGTGAGGGGGATGGGAAAAAAGGAAAAGGGTTTTTTAAAGGCTTATTTCCCCTTCTGCTTGTTTCCCCCAAACCCAATTATTTTTTGGGCCCCCTTTCCAAAAAGAGTTTTGGGAGGGTGGGGTTCTCAAGCTTGTTGGTGGTCAGTTTATAAATTCATTTGCATTTGTGGCATGGTTGCATTACAAATACCTAAAAAATACTAATAATTAATAGAGAAAATAGGTATAAGGGCAGTTTAACTTTTTATGGACATGACAGTTCCTCTTCAAAGAGTTTTCACTGATAAAGCCTATATGATTAGAACATTTTGATATCTTTGTAAGTTAAAGAAACATAACAGAGGACATTTGTGAATGTCCTCTTGAAAAAGCAGTTCATTTTCAAATTAAAAATTTTTTAAAAAAGACATTTTTTTTTAAAGAACAATGTTTTTGGAACAATTTGTAGGTGTGGTAGGGGTCATGTTTAGAAAAAATAAATTTAAGATACTACTATTGTGATAAAATAATAAAATAAAACCATGTTCATTCACTATTCATGGCTGTTTCAGTGCTGATGCTTCCGGTCATCCCAATTTTTCTGTTCCCTTCTGAATACCTACAGTCAGCTCATAAGTTCTGCAGCCAATTAGCAGCTGCAGTGGTGGCAGGCAACTGCATGATATCACTACTCAGAAGTGAATGGGATGGAAATGGGTTCATAGAAGGTGTGAGTCTGCAGTCTGGGTAGTCTACGCTGATGCTTTTGATGGTCTCCCCCATTCTTCTGTTCACTTCTGGCTGCCTACAGTCGTGAGTTTGCAGCAATTGTGGTGTGTGGTCATATGCTATTGCCTGGTTTTACTATTCAGAAGTGAATGGGATAGAAATGGGCTCATAGAAGGTGTGAGTCTGCAGTCTGGGACGTTTACACTGATTCTTTCAATGGTCTGCCTCGTTCTTCTGTTCACTTCTGGCTGCCTACAGTCCGCTCATGAGTCTTGAAGCCACTGATTGGCTGCAGTGGTTGCATGCTATTGCCTGGTTTTACTAATCAGAAGTGAATGATATGGGAATGGTACATGTCAGACTGCATAATCTCTGAAATAGCAGTGAATACTTTAGGAATTATGTGTTGTTTTATTTTAATACAACAGAACTATATGAAAGGGGTTTCCCAGTACTTTTAAAACCCTCCCTACCACCTCCCTCTGTTACAAAGAAAATTATACCGTACTTACCTCTCCCATCACCACTGCTTCAGAGCTCCAGGATTCCTCCCTTTCTCCCCTGGTCCGTCACTGAAAACATCACATTCATGAATCACACAATGCTGCAGCCAATCACTGACCACTGTGGTCACAACCTGAAATCAGAGTTTGGATGAGGCATCATGTGATCCATGAACATAATATCTTCAGTGAGGGATTGGAGGAAACACTGAAGCCTGGTAGTGCTGTAACAATGTGGATAAGAGAGGTAACTATGGGTTAATTTAATTTTTTTGCACGGTTGGGGCTGGTCAGGAGGTTTTTAAGATTCTTGGAAAATCTCTCTAAGTTTGTGTAAGAAGAAGAACAACCTAGACGATACCTTTAATATTGTAATAATAATGTAATCAGCTCCACTGGTAAACTACTAATTCTACTAAATACATATTTAATCATAAGATCAAATAACTAGAAATATATTATCACAGAACAATAACATAAGACGATGTCATAAATATATAAAAGACAGATTTCCAGGTATAACACATCTATTAAACCATCAGGCTTAATGTTACTTTATACAGTATATACAGAGAATAATAACGTTCACTACTCAGTTATTAATCTGGATTACAACTTTTTTAGACACAAAAACAAAATGTGTTACAGTACAGCAAAATAAAAAGCACACATATATATAATATATATATTATATATATATATATATATATATATACATATATACATATATATATATATAAATTTATATATATATATTTTTTTTTAATTTTTTTTTTTATTTTACATTGCCAATGCTCAACGTGTCATGTTATATACATTTGTTTTGCGAATGAAATCATTTTCAAAAAATTTTTAAATATGAAACTGGAAACCAAAACATTATGGAGTAAAAATATCACCATTTAAAATAAATAAAGTTTTTAACCTACCAAAAACCATCCACAGAGGATACAATATAATTTAGGGAAACCGGCAATACAATTACTCAATAGTTTTGAACTGACAAGAATTTATATGTGTGGTAAGTGTAATGATTGCTTTAAAGTCGGTTTTACGACAAAGGCATTTCATGCCTGGTTTGTCCTGCTTCAGATTTCAGTGTGTTCAAAAGGAATTGTGTTTGATTTTTTTAAACTGCATATAATGTGACCCAGCAGGCTTGACATCATTATGCCTTTCGTGTGCCAAGTCTAGTCAACTAAAGGTCTGTTTATGTAAATATGTAAAGAGCTGTGAGTAGCTACAATGTAGCTGAGTGGTTTGACTATTTACTAAGGGGTACAGAGGACATGAGCAGAATGACAGCACCTAGGGTTGAACACTTTCTCAGCACTGACTGTGTGAGCATAGGCATGTAATAGACTGATAGTAGCTTCCTGAAAGGAGATGTGATATCTGAGCATGTGGACTGATGAGCTCTTGTGACTGGTCTTATTCCCTCTGGACGAGCTGTACTCTATGGATAACTAACGTAGCAGCTAAAACTAAAATGGTACAGAATTTTTAATAAACATTAATGGTGAAAATGTTTATTATTTATTTTGCAAGCTTCCCACATCAATTTTACTTCTTAGTAAAACCCCTTTTAAACTCCCAATTGTATCAATTTAGGCTAGGGCTTTATAACACTTTGTGTGTTACAGTTTTATTTAGCAGTCACAGTTAGGTTGAAAACACATTAGAGCTATGGCTGCATTCAGCTCCAATCACACCTAGATGTGGCTGCAAGTGGGCGTGCAACTTTCCAGTATCACCTGGCAAACTAGTGCAGCCATTGGCAGCCACATAGAGGCATAGTTTTGGACATCTACAGCTAAAGATTTGCATGTTTTCACCCTTATATTCCAGAAGAATATGTTCCTCTATTAAAATTGCGAAGTCACAGTATGAAAAGTCTCCATGAAGCCACAACTTAAATTTCTCCACTTAGGTGATTTACACTACCCTATCTGAAAACATGATATGATTGAGGGAGAAAGGCTAAACCCTGTGATATATAGCTTTATATGATTAGATGCTGAGGCAAATTCAGAGAAATTTGAAAAGTGAAACTGAAAGTGCTACTAACCCCACCCACATGCAATGATTGACAGTTTGCTCTGCACATAAACTGATACAGGGAAAGCTGTCAATCATTGTATGTGTGTGGGAATAGCTAGACTTCCACTGTTTAAACTGTCACTGTCTATACAGGAGTGTCTTTGCCTTTTACTCTCCTAATCATATAAACCTATCACAAAAATCATCTTCTCTCCCTCTTTTACATCCTGCTCTCGTATAGGGTAGCATAAACCACAGACAGGTACACTATAAGTAGCATGAGGTAGAATGGTTAGGTGGATAATGGGAACAAAGAATGGTTAGGTGCACAGTGGATAACAAATGCCAGGAAAATGTAATTTAGTGTAGGAAACTTAAGTAACAGATATTTGAAACAAGTCCCACCAAGTTCAAGCCTAATTGGAGGAGTCTAATGGAGAATCACCTCCTCTATTTTTGGAACCAATATAAGGGAAGTTGTGGTCTTTAACCATTTAGGTAAATTCAAGTTATATATAAAGGTGGCATAACAAACATCTTAAACAGACTAAAGTTTAAGCCATGGTAAACAATGTAAAAATATATCAATAACTGAAAAAAAAATTAAAATTAGTCCTCATTTATAAAAAATAAATATCTAAAAGGAGAATTGGCTTTACTGCCCATACCAACTGATCAGTAACACCAACATGGAAGCTGAGCCCTGATCAGGCAATAAGGACAATTTTACTTCAACGTTTTTGAGTCATATCTCCTATTAAACTAGAGTCTAAAAGTAAAAAAATATATATTTTATTTCTTGAAGCACAGGAATACTGTAATAGCATTATATATTATAGTTGAATTACTTGAGACAAAATTTGGAATAATTTCCCAAGTGATTCATATAAAATTGCTTGATGATTTTAAGCAATGTGTCTGTTCTATGATAATAATATCACTGGATATTTAATTCTGACTCAGTGGGTTGTTAACATGAATTCAGGAATAAAAGTACATTTGAAGCCACCCACCTTGAAGCGGTTGATCAAATCATAACGTGTGAGTAATTCATAAAAGATGAATTTAAGTGCATGATCGCCACTAGCATCGTTTAGTGCAAATACATCAAAGGACCACTTGTCAACATTCTGCAAGAGAACATCATACCCATGTTAATATTTTCTACCCATGCTATAACATTAACATACAGATTAAAGTTCACATCTCATCCTGCTAGCACTGAATATATCAAACTCTAACACTTTTTAAAAGATTTTATTATACAATTATTTGTTAACCATTGATTGGGTTCTATGACCAACACTGAGAAGTTGTTAGGTTTGGGCATAGTGAGTAATTTGTTTCTAATAAACAAGCAGTAATTTAATATTTATTCACATAGTCACATACACGAAATACACTATAGTGATAGTAGATTTGATGAAATAAGCATAAAGCAATATTCAGTTACTTTACCTTGTACGTTTATTATTCATTTAACAGTAAGATGCATGAAAACTGAAAAATATCAGGTACACAACTATAGCAAGGCAGGCCAAAACTAAGAAGCCAGGTTCTCCTAGACTATGACCCCTCGAAGACCCCTCTATTTTATGCATTATGGTTATAGGAATTTTCTTCGTTCTTCCATTGTCACATTCCAAGAGCCTTCATATAACATAATTTATTGATTAGCTTTTATCTATTTTTTTTTATTTTTTTTTAAGGGGAGAGGGTGAAAAAAGGGCAATTTTGCTATTGTTTTTAACACTTTTTCTTTACAGTATTCACTATGAAGGTTCAATAATGGGTCGACTTCACTGTTTGAACTGTTATGATCACAACAGTACCATATATGTGTAAGTTTTTTATATAAACTTTATTTCACTTTGTTTCATAATTTTGTAGTCTGAGTACATTACAATGTAACCTCTTGATCACTTGTTTAATACGTTGGTTTACTTAGCATATCAAAGCGTTATTGCATGTCTATGTAAAAGTGACAATTACTGTAGTGCATTAAGTCATGTCTCTAGAAGGGCCATGTAAGAATTAAGCCACTGAAGGCCTTGGGACCTACGGTAGGCGCACAGTTGCTGTGGCAACTATGGCAGGTTTTGCAGGAAGCTGATTGGTTGTAGAGGATGTCCCATCCCCATGTCAAGCAACTTAGTTGCTAAGGTGTCTATTGACCATAGCATGTGAGGGGCTATATTTTTGGGATTGCAGTTGTTTCTGATACAGATATTCACAGCTGAAACCCAACTATGTATCATAGGTGTGGTCCTGTTGCTAATCGCACAGTAACAGTCCTCAAATGGTCAAAGCACTATAATGATATGGTGAAGGTCTCCTGAAGACTAATGCTTCTGCCCATACTAGTACAGAAAAGGTCGTCAATGAAATAAACATGTACACAGCTATGTGCTCTGTAGACCTGACATGATGGTACAAGGCTTCTCCTCGGTCAGTTACCCTGAGGGTTTACATTTTTCTAAGTAGAAAGATAACAACAGAAGCAAGCTCCGCCCTGTTGATAACACATAGCAGATAGTGATGTCACTGGCCCTGCCAATGCTAGAGCAGAGAGAGGTGGTCAGTAACCTGGGGAAATATCTGTAAACAAGATGGGAATAAGAACTGCTCTAACTCTGAAATTAAGAAAAACATTAACCAAAATGTATTCGGTAATATTGTTTAATTAACTTTGCCTACATGTTTAAAGCTAATCAATGAGAACAGAATTCTCCTTTAAGGAGCTGCAGGGACTGTTATTTAAATTAGCAAGTATTAAGTATCTTGAATGTAGGAGTTCTTAAGAAAATAAGGAAACATTAGAGGTGATTGAGTGTGGCCTGCAGAAATTACATATATATTATTCATGACAGCTGGACCCAAGACGTTATAATTCTGTACAGCACAGAAAGTTCATTTATCAAGTGCATACTTAAGCACCAAAACATCCACTAAACAGGGAACTGTGGCTTCAAAACTGAAAAAAATAGACGCAAAGACCATCCATTCTACTGTAAGTGAAGAACAAATTAGATTGTGTATGTAAATGCATCTAGACGGTAAAGGAATGTTTTAATAATTGCTTTTTGAAGAATAACTATAGCTGTGACTTTTTCCATTCTCTGAGCAAATGTAATTACTGGTCCATTACCTCTTTAGCACATTTATTTGAGACAGTGATGTCTCAATTTTTTAAGAAAAGACTCACTATTATCTATTTTAACAGTGAATAGGATAAGACTGCATGACTAGTATGACTATCTCATATAGTTGTATAACTGAGGGGTATGCAGAGTGCTTTAAAGACCTTTACAGCAATAGCCAGGTCAAATCAGTTCATGCTTAGAGAACCTAAGCAGCCAGCTGCTTCAGCATTTGGTACTCATCTGTCTGAGACTGGTAGCTTGCCATGCATTATAAGGCTGAGCAACATTGTTATCATTGAAGAACAAATTATTACTGGCTCTATAGTTAACAAACGGTGTAGAAGTAATGCAGCAGAACAGATCCTCAAGATGCAGCATTAGGAAATCAGTGGCCCAATAAAGTTTAAGGCGCCATAATTAAAGAAGCATACATTCTCTTTTTACTATTTACTGTTTTATATTTCCTGCTTTTTCAGTATTCTTTCTATACAAAATATGTTATGACCGTGCCTGGTCAAGCCTCAGCGTGATCCTCTGCCCATAAATTCTGGCAGATACCATGCTTTTGGCCATGATGCTGTTCTGAATCTGTGCTTTATGTGTCCATTCTAAACAGTGCTTTTGGTCAGTTTTTACTGGACTATGATTGACAGGTTCCCTGCCACACCCATCTGCTGCTGGCCTTGTGCTGGGCTGCAGGTCATTAGGCTGAGTGTGATTGACAGTTGCCTTTGCCACTCAGTCCGTGTTTTGAGTTACTGGATGTCAGAAGGCCGCTCCAATCACACTCTGTACTGGGACATCCTGACATCCTACTTATAGAGTACTGTGGCTCTGGTACCTTGCCTGTGATAGTCTATTTCTAGTGTTTTTCCTATTGTATCACTTGGTTTCTGACTCTTGTGCCTTGCCTTCTGACCTTCCTTTTGCCTGACGATTTGCTACTGCGTTGCTCTCTCTGTCTTTGACCTACTCTGTCTGACCACCCGCTTTTGTGTTTGTTTGTCATTCTGTACTACACCTTACCTAGGTAAGGATTGTTGCCCAGTTGTCATTAACCACTGAGGGTCAGTCAGCAACTAGGCAGGGACAGCACTAGAGGACTTAGTGCTAGGGTGCACTGTCCATCTGTACCTGTCTGCCCAGGTCAGCTTCACTTGCAGCAAGGATGCTTACTGAGATGTTTCCCGTTTATACTTGTTTGGATATATGGATTTTTAATATATGAAGGAATAAAATGATGAAGATTTTATAACTACTCAAGTCCCGCTTGAAGTGAATGAACCCTGCAATGATTGTACTGGCTTCCAGTTGCTTTTTGTCTGCCCAGGTGTCTGGTTCCTCACAGTTAACACATGTAACACAGTAAAGACTCATTTCATGATATGATTTTTATTATCATTGTTTAATGGTACCTGAAAAAGCTTGGATTTTTATTACGTTAGCATGTTGGAAGACATTTGTGTTCAGAAATTACTCGTATGCAAATGCTCTTTAGTTAAATCATAAGCCATAAATAAGATCTAAGTTTCATTCCATAATTCCATGTTTGTGCAAAGATATTTTTAACAATAGGGGTTGTCTTATCCTTTTAAAGTACTAGGAAAATCAGCTGATTGAATAATATCCTACTCCAATTCCTGGCACACACCTGATTTTCCTCAAGGCCAGCCAGACATTTTCCTTAGAGGGGAAATTTAGCATTACATAAGTCATTCATACAAATGTAACAAAGCTAAAAAAGCTTTTTAACAGAACTAAATTTGACAGGTAATGCACCATGATATCATAGTAAAGAAACTTATTTTAACTTTTTCAATGCCTCTCCATGGCTTTTGTTGCAATCTGAGAACAGATAACATGGTAAGCCGTTATACCACTGTCAAGTTAAAATTGGATACATCAATATATATAATGAGCTATTTACTGCAAAGACAGCTCAAGTTTACCAAAATGTGAGCTGCTCATACAGAACTGCTTTCCATTTTGGCTCATTAAAGATGGTTCTAAGAAGGTGACTCACTCTATAACATCCTTATGTGTTGTGTGAATCTTTTAGATAATTTGAGAACCTAAGGTAAATTCCCATCTCATATCTAGAGTATCCTCTTTGTCCTCAACCTACTTTTTTAATTGTATGAACCACAAAATAAACTAGACTCTCCAGTTTCTGCATGGAATCATAGTTCCTGTACCACCATTTTGAAAAGCTAAATTGGGATGTTTAAACTATATCCATGAAATACCAAGGATCACCCCAAAGTGCCCAATTTGAGTGGGGTTTACATAGGCCGATCCACTTTATAGTCCATTTTGGGGTATTGTCACAGTAAAACCTGGACTGTTGGCAAGCATATGGTAGTTGGTGGTACTGTGAAAGTCCCAACTTTTTGCACTTTAATATACGGTTGTCATTGCAAACTGAAGGATATGATGAGATTTAGAGGCATCAAACTCTCACTATTTTTCCATGTTATAATTTTTCATTTAAATTCATAGATTTCTTCTAAAAAAATACTTAAAATGGGATGGTTAAAGCAAAAGAATAAAACATTTTTTTGTTGGTTTTGTATCTTTAATGTAGCTTAAATTTATTCTGAAATATGAACATCAAATTAAAGGAATAAATAAACAACAAATACATTACTCATACAGCTTTTTATCCTTTCCTAATTATAAACATGTAAAAAGATGCCAAATTCTTATATAAAAACATATATTTTTAATATCTGAAATTTTCTCTTTGCTCCTTACTATACATCTAGCCACGTCATGTGCAAACATGTTTATCTATACCTATAGGCAGTAAGATCCCTAACTTCCTATCACGTTTTGCTCTTTACTGATTTTAGATTTTAAAACAGAAATTCGAATAACACAATAGATATTCATTTTCATATAAAGATTTAGCTTTTCAAGGGTCAAATAATGATTGTAAAAAATTAATAATTATTAGCCGTGCATGTGTTTGACAAATGCCAACATACTTGGAAGAGGTATTTAAAGCACCATGTTATCATGGCACAGAAAGATATCACAACTTTTTCCGCTGCTTTTCAATGGTTTTAGCTGTAATCTATGAGCAAATTACATGGAAAGTTGGGATTTTAAGTTAAACTTTACTACAAACAATAATATACAATACCTAATATAAAGTTTGTAGTCTCCTAAAAAAAATAATACAATAATACTAATTTTTACAATAATTCACTTGTGAATTAGACAATATTGAGGGGACCCAACCATGTTAGTAAGCTGAAGGGGTTAAAATAAAGTTTTTCGCTGGAAATGATGTGAATCAAAGTAGAGTTGGTGGCCTGTGGCCAGACTTATTTCACTTAAGTAAAAATGATGGTGTATGTTCAATGTGTATAAATTCATGCATAGCTAAGTATCATTGTTCTAGCCCTGCATTAAAGATTAAAATCTTTAAATTGGAACTTTCATTTTATGTTTAATATCTGTCAAAGGTTATTTCCCAATTCCCTCCAGTCACTTCAATAAGCGAGAAGAAAAAAGCTATTGTTTTCTTGTATATGTATGTGCGTGACTCACTGCTGACAAATGACTTATGGAAAAAGGCTTAGGCATTATGATGGCTGTCATAAAAGTTTCATAAAGAATAACTACATATTCGCAGATCATACCCTGCCATTTAACCCAAGCGTATAACAACTTCATTATTTAATGTCACATGCGGGGAAATTGTCATATGTGCATGCTTATGTTCACTGCCAGTTCACTGCCTTCAACACAGTTGACAACTTGTGATACATTCTGCTTTCCCTTGGAAACACAAACCTGACCTTTTAATGGTTCTTCTCATACTTCATCAACTGAAACTTTAGTGTCTCCCACTCATGTACCACTCCATTGCCTCTCCTGCACTCTCTTGGTGTCCCTCAAGACTCAGTCCCCAGACTCTCACTTTTCTAATCTGAGATAAGTCATGCAATCCAATGGGTTTTAGTACTACTTTTATGCTAATAACCCTCAATTTCATCTCTCTCATCCCCAATGTATTTTTAAACAGGGGCGATCAATAGGTGATATGATCAATCACTAAGATATTATACCACCTAAAAGAAATCATCAGACTTGACTAAACACTACATAGGTAGGGACATTTTCTTGCATGGCATGACAGAATTGTGGATCGATCATGAAAGGGTTGTCCATAAAACCTCCAACTAAAGGCTATGTTGTCACAGTTAAAGTATTTTTTTTACCTAAGTAAAAATGTTATATACGTTTTAAAGTTTCCATGTGCCAAAGTTTATGTGGGTCAGACTAGCATAGCGGTGAAGGTTCGTATCAACAAACACCATTTATCAATTCGTATCTTTAGATCCAGAATGGAACACTATACAGTACAAAAGGAGGAAACATTTTAATGTGAGTTTGGAGAAACCCCTGTCACATGTCACTTTTGTGAAGCATGGCACCAAGTAAGTGAATTACATTGGTGTGTAGTAGAGGAGGTTATGGGTATAGATAGTAGGGCAACAGGATCTTGGCTGCTTCAGCGTGAAGCTTTTTGGATACATAGCTTAGATTCATAAAGTTAAATGAGGTCTTCAATTTTAGGGCTTTTTTGTAGAGTTCACTAGGGTAATGTGATGGTTAATATGTTGGGGTCATGTGATCCATCTAATAGTAGATATAGGAGGAAGAGGCAACCCATGGTTATGCTTGCCTCAGAGAATCCAACATAGGTCCATCCATGATATGTCACAAAATATGCAATATTTCAGCTCTTCTCTCTGCCAATTTTTGTCTCTCTCCTCTGCCCAGTTTAAAATATTAAAAATGACTTACAAGGCTGTCCACAACCTGTTTATTTTGTATGTTTTTGCCTTAAAGCGGTGTTCCCATCTTTCACTTTGATGGCATATCAATAGGATATGCCATTAAAGTGTTATAGGTGCATTTCCCACCTCTAGAACCTCCATAGAACAGAATTGGGAGTTGTGCACAAGCGTGATTGACTCTTCATTTTGTACCAATACTTTCAGTTGTCCAGTCCTGAGATAGATGTGGGACCTGCACCTTTTACACTTTGAGTGTGGGATAGGTACACTCCTTTAATTTCCTGTTACTTCCTTTCATGTAATCTTCGATCCCCACAAGACCTCCTTATTTTCTTTTCTCTCTTTAAACAACTGCAAACCCTGCTACTTCTAACTACCATACAAATGACTTCCCTTCCTTTCTTTGTAGGATGTAATTCCTGGTGGACAGGGTGTTCTCATCCTTTGTTTCAGTGTTTTACTTGACGTTTATTGTACTTGATTTTTGTGTTTTATTTTAAACCTTTTTATATGTACACTACCCTTGAATTAATAGTGCTTTAAAATAAATCATACTGATAATATCTAGATGCTTCATCATCTGTGATGACCTTCAGTCCATTGGCAGAATAATTGACAGTAAAACATTTTAATCTTGCTGACTATAAGATACGTTAACAGTCCAATATTAGCACTTTATTGATCATGATATATGATTATTGAAAATGAAATATAGCACATCACTGATAAACTGGACGGTATATCAATAGGTATAAAAATCGTTTTTAGCATGTTCGAGCAAGTGTTTCATTACATTGTTAAAAATAAAAGTGACCAATAGCTTCTATATAAATTCCCCAATGTAATTACTTCTTCTAAAGAAATCACTGAACTGATTAGATTGCCCTCAGGAATGTGAAGTTACAGTGTATTGCTATGGGATTCTTATTTTTTCATCTTTAGGGTTATCTGTACCCTGACAGGCTGCAATCCCATGCTGACCTTGTAAGGAAAATGCTTTGTGGTTAATCTGTGCACAAGATGTTTGTATGACTTCAGATGTGTCAGTGCATCAAAAATTGATTTTATATCAATTACTGAGGGTTACTGCCAGTATTACCCTTCTTCAGAGGAAAGGAAGACCGCAGAAGTTATTATCTGACAGAATCAGTGTTGTGACTCTATTAAACCCTAGTCAAAAATACGTTGTGTCTTCTTTAGTAAATTTTTCTACTACTGCCATAACATTGGTATTACCAATTATTTAAGGTTTCCACTGATTTAAAGAAAAACACTGAAACTGAACATAATTCCATTGTAAACATGTGCATAATAACTTTGCAAATACTTTACTGTATCAGTATTGAGCAACATGATGTTTTCTACCCAACTCATTTCTAAACATTTCTAAAAATGTATGGGAGCTCATATTATAGTTACACCATTAGGACACAGCTGTTAAGTCATATGAATTAAATCCTATTTTCCTTAGAGCATTATCTGAAAAATAAGTCTCCATAGAATTGGTCTCTTGAATGAGAATCAGCGTCCTCCAAGCTGTGTTTAAGGGTATGTTCAAACGGCGTAAATTTGGCACGCATTTCACTGCATATTTGCGCTCTAATACAGGCGAGATGTGCACCGAAATTACGGTGATCCATAGTTCTCACAGAGAACTATGGATTACGCCTCCTCACAGCGCTTGTACAATACATTGGATTGTGCGTGCGGGGAGATAAGTGACATGTCAATTATTTGCGGCGAATACACGATGCGAGTAATGAATGTCAATGGGGCCGGTGGGCTGCGCTCCCCCCCCTGCGCCATGGGAGTACGTGCGTATTAGCGCGAGCTCCCGAAATACAAGATGTACTGCGGCGCATACATCATGTGAAGATACCCTTAGGCATCGTTCTCCTCAACCAGTACCCTGCACCATACCAAAAAAGGGAAACAACTCTGAAACAACAGTCTACAGATACAGATGTACTACTTTAACGTGTGGCGAAAACTCTTGTTTGGCTAGTATGGAATAGTTTTCTTCCTTGTGGATAAGTGCATATTTGCACTCATGTTTTTCCCAATGACTATTAAGACATACCGTGGGTGTCCTCAATGAGAATCAGTATTCCCTACCTTCAGCAAGGTAGAGATAAATGCCATTTCCTATCATTCATATATGAATGGCAAAAGCATGAAACCAGGTATAAATTTATAATCTGATATTATATGTTTATTGTGATCATATTTTAAATGAAAAGTAAGAAGAAGTTTATAAAAGGAAAACAATGTACATTACTTCTCAGATTCAAACAACTTTTTTTTTTTAATTTATATTTTATATTTAACAGTATGGCAACAAAATCTTTATTTGTTTAATATAAATTTAAAAAATCTTAAAAATCTGAAATCTTATTTTATGACTGTTCATAAAAAATTATTCTAATTGTTACTCACCTTTAAAACAGCAATGACAGCAGGGGGATAACTGAGTCCGACCATGTTTGACGTTCGTCGGTACATCCTATGTAAATAAATTATTGCCTTATTATTTTGTTTTCAAATGGGCCACATAGATTTACAATGATGTCATAAATCTGTTTTTCATATCCATAGCTAAGAGTAAGCATTTAATGGTAATTTCAGGTGCACTAAATGAGACATTTGTGGGCTGTGAGAGTAGAATTTCTCTGTATTAACTGAAAAGTAGGTCGTAACATACAAGTGCAGGTTACCCAATCGCAATCATGTGAAGAATTTGCTGCGGTTGGGAGAGAGGAGTCCATTGTGCGACTTCTCCCCATACTCTCAGCTTAACTGACAGCTCTTCATAGGCAAATATGGGAGAGAACTGTCAGTTTAGCTGATGGGATGGAAAGAAGCCGCACATCGCCCTCATCTCATCCGGCTGTGGCAGCTTCTTCCCGCACCCAACCCACCTTCACTGTGTATTTTACTCTGAAATGCTGCAGCATTTCAGGATAAAACCCGCATGGTTGGGGCCAGGTAAACTGAAGCTACTTTATACTGCTTGTTGTTTGAGCAGTATAAAGTAGCTGACAGGTTACCTTTAAAACACAATACAATATTATGGTATTTGGTGTGGAAACTACATTTTGAAATTTATTGCTAAATCTTTCTCTACTCATTTATGAAGGCAAGATGTTTCATCACTATTGTCTTCTATTGAACCCAACTGTATCAGGGATGAAAGAAAAAAAGATGTAACTTATTCAACTCCATAATGATGCAGCAATTTTACATTTTTATTTTTTTTTTTTTTCCAATAGCCATAACTTTTTTATATTTCCATCTGTTTGGAAATATGAGGGCTTGTTTCTTGTTGAACAAAATGTACTTTATAATGATACCATTGACCGTACCATATAATGTTTTGGGAAATAGAAAAAAAATGTTTTTGGGGTGAAAGGTGAAAAACAATGCTAGTGCACCATTTTTGTGGGGGTTTCGTTTATATAGAGTTCATTGTAGGGTATAAATGACATGCTATCTGCATTCTGAGGGTAAATACAATTCCAGTGATACAAAATTTATATTATCTTTATTGTGCTTTACTACTTTAAAAAACAAAAGAAAAAAAAGTACTTTATTTTCCCTGTGAGAGAACTGTACGTGACATTTTGATCCTTTTTTTTATTCCATTTTTACTGAGAGGCATGAAGGCCAAAAAAACCCACAGTTCTAATATTGGGAATTTTTTTCCGTGATGTTCATCCTGTGGGATAATAAACATTTTTGTTAGTTCATGTTCACACGGCTTAAAATGGTCCGTAATTACGCGCCGGAGTGCGCAAATTACGGGCTGAAAACGGCCCAGTTATTACGGTAATCCACAGTTCTCATAGAGAACTATGGATTACGTCTCCTCTCCCTGCTCGGCGAATCCGCCGAGGGGGGAGATAAGCGCCGCTGGTAATGCAAGTCTGTGGGCCGGCCGAAGTACCGCCCCCCTGCTCCCCTCCCCGCTCCCGCCCCGCTCTCGTCCATACGGCGTAATTGCGGAGCGTAATTACGTCCCGCAGTTAAGCCGTGTGAACATAGCCTTAGAGTTTGAGTTAGATTGCACGTTTATGGATGTGATGATACCACATTTCATTGTTTATTTTGTTCATGTAGCAAATAGGAAAAGCAGGGTGTATTGAAATTTTAGGGTGACGTATGAAAACTGGCGCAGACCAGACAGTCGTACCTCTCAGTAAGTCAGTGTAGCATTTGTCAGTATGTATCAAAGTGTCTCACAACACTTTATAAATATGTCCCGCTGTGAGACAGAAACGTGTCAAAATGTGTGCCAAAATGTGTCTCACCAGTTTGACATTAGCATGGATTAGTGCAACATTTGTGTGCTACATTCTGTCGAGACACATTCATAAGTATCTAATCTTCTGAATGTGGCGTGACATACCCACAAAGAATTGGGACAGTTAAAATTATCGATGGTGTCGGGCATGCGGCTGTTTTTGGCAAAAGACCTTTTAAAAATATGTCGGACAGGGGCAATGACAGTTTTATTTGGCACAATTTATGCCAGAAAACTGTGGCAGCCCTATTAATACAGTATCTCACAAAAGTTAGTACACCCCTCACATATTTGTGAATATTGTATTATATTTTTTCATGGGACAACACCGAAGATATGATCTTTTGATACAATGTAATGTAGTCAGTGTGCAGCTTGTATAACAGAGTAAATTTGGTGCGTCCTCAAAATAGCTCAACATAGATCAATGTGTATCCACTGGCAACAGAATTGAGTACACCCCTAAGTGAAAATGGACAGTGGTTTACACATTGATGGCTGTGTGTTGAGTTATTTTGCGGGCACACCAAATTTACACTGTAATACAAGCTGTACACTGACTACTTTCCATTGTTTCAAAGTGTCATATCTTCAGTGTTGTTCCATGAAGCTATATAATACAATATTTACAAATATGTGAGATTTTTACTCACTTTTGTGAGATACTGTACATGTAAGCCTTAATATTTTGCATTAACATTTAGTTTCCCTATGGGACTTAAGTGTTGGGGGAAGGATTTATGTAGGGGGCAATCTCTTATCATTTAGACGGCACAGTCATATTTACTGTGACCTCTCAAGGGTCAAATAGCCAACATATGAGTGATCTTCGGCTGCTGGTATTAGTTTCCAACTGTATCTATCAGCCAGCACCCGCTGGGCATGGAATGGGCTTACCGCGTTCGCCCGCAGCATACCTCCTTAATGTTGCTGCACTGTTAAAATATGGCACAGGGTTTTAAGATGTTAAGACCCACCTACATTAGACCTTAAGAATCAAGATATTTTTGAATCATAATATTTAAACAGCCATATTGTTCTTATTTTTTAGTCCATGTTGCTGAACGAGGGCTTGTTTCTTTGTGGTACATGTTTCCAGTGACGACATTTTTACATTTTTAGATACAGTGGGGAAAACAGTATTTAGTCAGCCATCAACTGTGCAAGTTCTTCCACTTAAAAAGATGAGAGAGGCCTGTAATTGACATCATAGGTAGACCTCTGTCATGCCACGTGTTGTGGTTCGATGCCTGGACCGCGGCGGCACTCGCCACCTGGCTCCTGGCACGCCTCATTATGCTCCCGGCGCTCGCTTCGCTGTGCATTTACTTACCTGGCCCCATCCTGCTTCCTCCTCGATCGGCACGCTGCAATGTCTTCTCCTGCCTCTGCTCGCACTATCCCGGCTGGCCACTAGGGGCACGCGCAAGCAGCTTTAATGGAATTAAAGGGCCAGTGCACTGCAGGTATTCCCTTTCCATCTATGGCGTTCAGACATAGGCTTTATAAGGATTCCTCTTCCTCTGGTTGGCACCCAGTTGTTGGTGTCTGTTCACTAGTGACGTCCTTGTGCGCTCTCTAGCGTATACCTTTTCTGTTCTGTTTGCGTTCCTTGTCTTGCCTTCGTCCATCGTGCTGACCTTTGACTGCCATGCACAGTTCCTGCCTAGCCTGTTCTGCCCATCTTCAGTTCCACGCTCCATTCGGCTCCCTGTCTACCCCTCCTCTTCAGCTACCACCACTTGGTCCTGCAGCGTGGGTAGTGGCAAAGTCCGTCCTGCTTTTGTGGCAGGCTCCAGCGAAGACAAAGGGCCTCTTAGACTCCGCTTCCCGGCGTAGGTCACATCAACTCCATGTGGTGACAAGGGGACCCACCTTCCATTGAGTCCCCCATGACAACCTCAATTGTGAAAGACAAAATGAGAAAAAAAAATCCCGAAAATCACATTGTCTGATTTGGAAAGAATTTATTTGCAAATTACGATGGAAAATAAGTATTTGGTGAATAACAAAAGTTCATCTCAATACTTTGTTATATATCCTTTGTTGGCAATGACAGAAGTCAAATGTTTTCTGTAGATCTTCACAAGGTTGGCACACACTGTTGCTGGTATGTTGGCCCATTCCTCCATGCAGATCTCCTCTACATCAGTGATGTTTTGGGCTGTCGCTGGGCAACACGGTCTTTCAACTCCCCCCAAAGGTTTTCTATGTGGTTGAGATCTTGAGACTGGCTAGGCCACTCCAGGACTTTGAAATGCTTCTTAAGAAGCCGCTCCAACGTTGGCTGTGTGCATGGGATCATTGTCATACTGAAAGACCCAGCCACATTAAATCTTCAATGCCATTGGTGATGGAAGGAGGTTTACACTCAAAATCTCACAATACATGGCCCCATTCATTCTTTCATGTACACGGATCAGTTATCCTGGTCCCTTTGCAGAGAACAGCCCCAAAGCATGATGTTGCCACCCCCATGCTTCACAGTAGGTATGGTGTTTTTTGGATGTAACTCAGCATTCTCTCTCCTCCAAACAAGACGAGTTGTGTATCTACCAAACAGTTCTACTTTGGTTTCATCTGACCATATGACATTCTCCCACTACTCTTCTGGATCATCCAAATGCTCTCTAGCAAACTTCAGAAAGGCTCGGACATGTACCGGCTTAAGCAGGGGGACATGTCTGGCACTGCAGGATCTGAGTCCCTGGTGGCGTAGTGTGTTTCTGATGGTAGCCTTTGTTGCGTTGGTCCCAGCTCTCTGCAGATTATTCACTAGGTCCCCCTGTGTGGTTCAGGGATTTTTACTCACCGTTCTTGGGATAATTTTGACACCAAGGGGTGAGATCTTGCGTGAAGCCCCAGATCAATGGAGATTATCAGTGGTGTTGTATGTCTTCCATTTTCTAATTATTGCTCCCACAGTTGATATCTTCACACCAAGCTGCTTGCCTATTGCAGATTCAGTCTTCCCAGCCTGGTGCAGGGCTACAATTTTGTTTCTGGTGTCCTTCGACAGCTCTTTGGCCTTCACTATAGAGGAGTTTGGAGTGTGACTGTTTGAGGTTGTGGACAGGTGTCTTTTATACTGATAACAAGTTCAAACAGATGCCATTACTAAAGGTAATGAGTGGAGGACAGAAGAACCTCTTAAATAAGAAGTTACAGGTGTGTGAGAGCCAGAAATCTTGCTTGTTTGTAGGTGACCAAATACTTATTTTCCACCATAATATGCAATTAAATTCTTTCCAGATCAGACCATGTGATCTTCGGGATTTATTTTCTCATTTTGTCTCTCATAGTTGAGGTCTACCTATGATGTCAATTACAGGCCTCTCTCATCTTATTAAGTGAGAGAACTTGCACAATTGGTGGCAGACTAAATACTTTTTTTCCCCACTGTACATGAAAGGGGTTATACTATGGGATGTTGACAGTTAGGCTATGTTCACACGACTTAAGCTGGGACGTATCTCGCCCCGTATTTCACGCCATACTGCGCTAAATACGGAGTGAAATGTGTCCCAGTCATTACGGTAATCCACAGTTCTCATAGAGAGCTATGGATTACGTCTCCTCTCCCCGCTCACACAAAACAATGGAAGCAAGAGCTGGAAGAGCAAGTGGAGCAGTGGTTGCAGGAGGACCGCCAGGAAGCTGCGCTGCAGTTGTTGACCCAGCTAGGTTAAGCCTAAAAGCAGTGTGAGGTGCGGAGTAACCGGAATAAGACGGCACTCGTTCTGGTGGGTGGTTATTGTTGTGGAGGCAAGGACTGTTTGCAAAGGACGCTGAAACCTTACCCCAGGGGTTACCCACAATGTTTGCAGTATTATGTTTAATATGTGCTGATAACACAAGTATACAAAATGTTTTATTTCCCTGCAAAATACGTGTGTGTGTGTGTGTTGTGTGTTTTGTGTGTGGTGTGTTGTGTGTGTGTGTGTGTGTGTGTGTGTAGTGCGGAAGCCAAAGATGGCTTCATTTTAAGGTGGGGGAAATGTAAGGGGTTATACTTGTGTTGGGATGTCGACAGTTAGGGTATGTTCACACGGCTTAAAATGGGACGTATCTCGCCCCGTATTTCGCGCCGTACTGCGCTAAATACTGGGTTAAATATGTCCCAGTCATTACGGTAATCCACAGTTCTCATAGAGAACTATGGATTACGTCTCCTCTCCCCGCTCGCACAATACGGCGAGCGGGGAGAGAAGTGACATGTCAATTATTCACGGCGTATACACGCCGTGAATAATGAATGTCTATAGGGCTGGCAGACTGACGGCCCCCCGCCCCACCCCCGCTCCCGAGCACACGGCGTAATTGCGGGCGAAATACATTCCGCAATTACTCCATGTGAACATAGCCTGAACATACGGCTTATTGCCAGCGTAATTGCGGGGACGGATTTCGCCCGCAAGTACGCTGTCTGGCGAGTAGCTGGGGCAACCATTATCCACGGTGCGTATCCCGCCAGGATAATGTGCATGTCACTTTCTCCCTGCTCGCCGTATTTCACAAGCGGGGAGAAGAGACGGATAGTTCTCTATGAGAACTGTGGATTACCGTAATGACTGGGACGGATTTGCGCCGTATGTCGCACAGTACGGCGCGGAATACGGGACCAAATCTGTCCCAAAATAAGCCGTGTGAACATGGCCTTAGAGTTGCCAGTTGAGAGTCAGTAAGAGAGACAGTTGGGACTATTAGGCTATGTTCACACGGCTTAAAATGGGACGTATCTCGCCCAGTATTTCGCGCCGTACTGCACGAAATACGGGGCGATATATGACCCAGTCATTAAGGTAATCCACAGTTCTCATAGAGAACTGTGGATTACGTCGCCTCTCCCTGCTCGCACAATACGGCGAGCGGCGAGAGACGCGACATGTCAATTATTCACGGAGTGTACGCGCGGTGAATAATGAATGTCTATGGGGCTGGCGGCCTACCGCACCCGCTCCCGAGCACACGACGTAATTGCGGGGCAAAATACGTCCCACAAATGTACCGTGTGAACATAGCCTTAGTGCGATCAGTCAATCAGGAGAGCTGAAGGGGGTGGTGTTGTAGGTCAAGCAGACAGTTAAAGGAGGGAGTATAAATATGTTTGGTGTATATAGTTGTAGTTGAAAGCAACAAGTTAAGGGGACTTCTGTCTATCCAGGTGCCAATAGACAGGGCAGGCCGAGGCAGAAGAGAGCAGCCTGACTCACTGCTATACCCGTGATTGAGCAGGCACTGACACATAGAGAAAGTGGAGATCCAGAGAGAGTGGACCCTGAAGAGAGTCAGACAACCCAGAATTACAGGAGGGCAGTTTGGGGGACTGCCAGAAAGTCAAGGGACTCATTGAATGGACAAAATGTATCCTGTGTTGCCAGGCACCAGCAACTTGCACAGCTGGACTGAGTCGGAAAGGGTTTGAGAGAGTCGCCAAGTGTCCAGAGAAAGAGGGTCTTAAATGTGTTTAAGTGACATGTGCCTTGCTTCATAACTATGTAACGTCCACAATAAATATACCGTGAGTAAAGCCTGAAGTTCCCCAGAATACTTGTGTTGTCTGCTGTTATTGATGCCAGTGCACCACCCCATCACTACATGTCTAGTACATCACCTATCCTCCGCAATAAGTATCATCTAGTAACCTGCACATATTTTACATACATATAATGGTTTTTGCAATTTTTTTCTCACTGTTTATTGTCCAATGATAACAAATTACTTTAATGGGGTTTTACACATCATAAAAAAATTAACCCCTTAAGCTGAACACCTAAAAAGTACTTAGTGACCAGCATTTTTTTTTTTTTTAGTTTTTGCCTCCTTGTGTTTCAACAGTCGTAACTTTTTTATTTTTTCAATGACGCAGTTGCATGAGGCCTCGTTTTGTTTGGGACACATTGTACTTTGGGGGAATAGATTAAGTTCATTTATAAATTATTATAGAATGTCTTTCACATTTTTTTCAAATTTTTTTGTTTTTTTATTTTTTTTACACTATTTACATTTCACACTTAATAACTTGTTAGATTAATTCTACAGGTTATTACAGTCACGTGGATACATAATATGTATAGGGGGGTTTTTTGTGTGTAATACATGCACAATTATTTTTTATTAAACATTTATTTTTATTGTATTATTTTTTTATTTTTATTTTTTCTACACTTTTTATGTTTTTTACTATTTTTTTTACACTTAGTAATGTATTAGCATATTCATATATGCTAATATATTATAATCTGCGTTAGTTTGACAAGGCAGCGATCAGGGCAGCACACAGTCTGCCCTGATCACTGGTTTCTTACAGAGACAGCCCTGGGCTTACTCTAGGTCCCCAGGGCTGACTGTACAGCCCTTCCCCGGGCTCTTTCAGGTCAGTGGAGTCCTGATCACCCGACAGAGCAGGGAAAAGCCCTTTGATTATGTTGCAATCATAACCGTGGCAATCAAAGGGTTAAAAGCCAGGGAGCGGAGGTTTCCTTTGCTCCCCGGTGCTTGCAGGAGCTGCACTGGGAACAAGGCTGTGAAGTACAGCTCTGTTCTTAGTGCTGCTGCGGCACTAGAAGCCGCAAACCCCAATATCTACAGCAACTTCAAAAGATGTTGCTGCAGACGAACGACCTGCACCGCCAGACTTAAAAAGTCGGCGGGTGGTTGTTAAGGGGTTAAAGAAGGAGCTCCTGGGCCCCAAATAACATATAAAAAAAGATAACTTATACAGTACTTGCCTTTCTCCATTCTTGGGGGGGGCGGGGGGGGTTGAATGGAAAATATGCAAATATACAATTTTTTTCTGTTTTAGCAAGTGCCATGCAGTTTAAATAATATTTTGTCTTTATTATGATTGCCATGATACAAAATATGTATTATTTGTAGTGTTGAGCGATTGCATTGGCTATCGAGATCGATCGATAGTCGATATCGGCCCCATCGATAAGGGTTTTTTGAAGTGAGCATCATTATA
>JAODAL010050553.1:0-27324 GCA_025379985.1 Phyllomedusa bahiana
AAAAGATTCGTCAAATCTTGGAATCATCTGATGAAGGGTTTTAAAGGAGGGCACTCTTTGATGCATAGGGGGATTTGGCCCGCTCTCGTTCTTTCTAGCGGGCTCTGACATTACCCTTGGGGGCTGCTTCCCACTTCATTTTTTTGGTCAGTTTTCACCCCGTAACTGCCCAATAAGTGAATGTAAGCGTTCTAAGAACGGCGCCTGTCATTTTCGGTCATACTAAATCAAGCTTTGTTTCAATTCAAACCAACCCCTATGCATTTTTCTGCATGACACAATGTTCTACAACACTATTCAGGCTCTCTGCAGCCAGGAAATAGTTGTTTTTTAATGTGATTCATCGCGAATACATTCGACACAAAACAAATTTTTGGGAAAAATTTGGCGAATCAGCCGAATCGAATTTTCATCTCTAATCATAACCCACCTAGATTAACAGAGTGGATTAGGATAATAGCGGATTGGTCAGTGGGAGCCTGGATTTACAGCAGTATGTTTTTACCATCTTTCATACAAAGGTATTATCATTTGAATTTGAGAAGGTGTGTTATTTGACACTTAAGTCTGATTTTTTTATTGTAAAAACTATGTAATTTCTATTACTGAAATACTGTAAAATATCTGTTAAACTAATAGCATATTAACCAATGGGTGACACCGACATCCATTCATCAGATATGTAATTAATTTTTGAATCGTTTCTCATAACATATGTCACTATGGCTAAAGGGTGACTAATGTTATAAATGGATGCTTAAGGACTTTTTTACATAGTGGAATGATACACATAGGTTAATCTGCATCCACAACCATGGCAAAATATGCTACATATTTAGTCAAAATACTCATTAGAAAGCTGTGCCTCAGACTTACAACAGATTTTTACAATGCAAAAGTCTACCATGTGCATAAAACTTTACAGTGGAATCTATCACATATATGGGTCTATTTGACAGATACATCTTGAGAAAGCTTACGATGTATCCATTAAACAGTTTCCATATTGCTATGGTTGAGGGATGTTTCTGCCACTAAGGAGCTTTTCCCAGCACACACATAGAAAAACACATAAATGGAAACTGGGACTTTAACTCTTTGGCAATTTCTGTTAAGTTTGTAGCTATTCTATTAAAGCTTAAACCATTTACCTTTGAGTCTTCTAAAGCATTTATAGCATTCTAGAAAGTGTCTAGCCAGTAAATGGCTGGGAGCAATATGAGGCATTACAGACCATGTTTGATAAGTGGTGGCAGTGAGTTGTGCATCCAAGGAACATAGACAGTGCTGGGATGTGGTACGTACTTAATTTATTACCTGAGTAGAAGATGAATACAATATTAAAGGGGTTATCTCAGAATAGGTAGGACACTGTTAATGGACACATATTTCAAAGTGACTTGTTTTTGCAAGATATTTAACATAAAAAGCACCCTTGAGTAAAAACCCCCTTTAAGTCATGGTCAAACTATATTCTAGGAAGTGTCCATGTAACCATTAGGTTTTTAAATAAAATGATCAGCTGCTTATATATGAGGAACATTGAATAGTCTTATTAAATTTGAATGGTGAGTATTAGAGATGGGTGAATTGATTCTAATGAAGTGGAATTTGTTTAGAATTTCAGGAAAATTGATTCTAAACAAGTCGAATTTGGGGGGGATTCCGGAAACGAAGGGGTTTTTTTAATTGAAAAATGGCTGCAAGCACAGGCATTACAGGGGGAAAAGAACCTGGGGAAAAAGGGAGTAGCCAAATGACTGTGAAGATGAACCCAAATCGGGGACCGGCGAATTCTGGAGTCCCCGCCAATATAACCCGGGACCGACGCTGGCATTTTTCACTTTCCTCCTTTTTGGGCCGTGTTGTAGGTGCTGCAGCCCCGTAATGAATCTCACACAAAAGAAAGAATTTTTTATACAGCGATTTTGGGGGGAGGTGGGGTGCCAACTTTTCTAGACGCCTTTACGTTCTAATTTTGATTTTGTGGGTTTTGGAATTTGAATCCAGGGCGCTTATTCTGCTGCATAGCATTTTAATGCACTGCTCATTTTCTGGTGCACTTGACTACCCAAAGGGATATCTAAGCCTGTTTTTGCTGTTTATTCATTAAAGAAACAGCATTTTTTCAATCCAAATACATTAATTTTGGGTGCCATTTTCCTTTTCGCAATTTAAACCAAGGGCACTTAAGCCTTTTGCATTTACAAAAAAAAGGTTTTTTTTTAAAACCCCCAAAAAAGGAATTTTCCTGAGCAAATTTATATCCAAAGGGTTTAATTTTTTTTCTGCGTTCGTCATAAAATACACGCTTTTTAAAATGCCCCATAGCTTTTAATTTTTGCCAGCTCATTTTCTTTTTCGCCCTTATATCCAAGGTTAATTAACTTTTTCTGCTGTTTTTATCAGTAAAAAAACGTGTTTTTTTAATCCAAAGAATAATTTTTTCCCCGTAGTATAATTTATATCCAAAGGTTTTAAATAAGCATTTTTCTGCTGTTGTAATCAGTAAAAAACACGTTTTTAACACGCCCCATTTGTTTTAATTTTTTGGAAACTCTTTCTTTTGCACAATTTATACCCAAAGGGGTTAATTAAGTGGTTTTCTGCTGTTGTAGTCATAAAAGAAAGGGTTTTTTTTTTAAACCAAAAAAAAATTTTGCCTGTAGCATAATTCTATCCAAGGGTTTAATTCAGCCGTTTTTGCTTTTATATTCAGTAAAATAACATGTTTTTTTAAAAGGGACATAAAAGTAAATTTTTCCTGGCCATTTGTGGGGCGCAATTATACCAAGGGTTTCCCAAGCTTGTTAGTGGGTCATTTTGGGGTCAAAAACGGGTGTTATTTATCAAAAAAGATACTTTATTAAACAAGTCGTAAATTTTTGAACAAACAGTATGTCAGACGAGAAGGGGGCAGGCTCTTTACATAATGGCCGGGCACAAACTTCCGAGCGGCACAGGTCACAGCACAGAAAAAGGGGAATCGCAGCAGGGGTGACTCGGTGAGGGCCCGAACTCCGGGGTCCGTAATGGGCCTTTTTTTACAGCAACCCAAAGGTTCTTGATTGGTTAAGTGTCATCAACTGCATCCCAGATAACATCTGACAACCCACCAACAACGGGGGGTTCTCAGATACAATTCGGTTTTCATGGCCGGGAAAAAGGTCACCCCCTCACATTCCTCAACCCCCTGTGTCCCGTTCATCCCCCACCAGAGAACGAGTATGTGGGGCTGGCCTAGCCCACTAAACACGAGGCGAACAATTTTTGGACAGTCCAAACTACGGCAAACCAAAAGGGGGCAGACACCCCTTTCTTCTTGCAAATATTGATGTGGAAGTGGGATGGGTTTTTTTTTCGAGCAGTCAGCCTCTCATACCAAACCGTTGAGGGGGACCGAGGACGATCAAACACTCATGATGTATAAATGTGGTGGTTTGAATCCATTTTCTGCGTTACACTAGTTTGTTCAAATGCACCGTATGGAACTTGAACTGAAGGAGACCATAACTACAGAGAATGTTTTAGGTGCTTATTTTGCATTCTGTGCCATTGTTGATTGAATTCAGTACAAAACTGGAATGGGACAGAACAAAAAAGAAGCAAAAGCAAATGCTGCAAAACTGGCTTTGTATGAACTTCTTCAGTAAGAAGAATGTGAATTGTATGTCCAACCTACAGAAACTAAAAACACAAGTCCTTCTGGAGTCCCTCCCCTGTTACTGATGGAAGAAATTACATCCACACAGATTTAAAGTGGTTTAAGAAAGCAAGTTGATAAACGTTCATTTGTTCATGAACAGATAACACAGGTGATAGAGGAAAAGTTTGCTGAACTATTATCCAGGTGTCCAGATTTTGAGAGCTGTGGAAATCCTTTAGCTGCATTTGCAATGGAAAAGACTCACACAACCGCCTCCAAGACTATAAAATAAATAATACTAATAATAATTTTTAGAGCCTATAGGGAAAGAGTTTCCTTCAGCCTCATCTGTCATATCCGTGTACCGTACCTCTTGCCTCCGTCCCTTGACCACGATCCTTGCTGGCTGTCCTGATCATACACTTGTCCCTCACTCTGAGTTTGCCTTACGATTTTGTACCTCGCTACACCTTGGCTGCCATCGCAAGCAAGTCACGTCACGTCAGGGGTAGCGACCTTGTAGACTCCCGCCGCAGCAAGTCCATCCCGTTTTTTGGCGGGCTCTGGTGAAAACCAGGACCAACTTAGACTCCGCTCCCTGACGTGGCTATTGCCATCACTTGCGGTGGTCCAGTGGATCCACTACCGCTGTCCGTGACAACATGAAGCAGTGGAATGACGTTATTCATCCCGTAGAACTGAAGAGACGGATGTCAGCATAAAGGCTTCTTTAATCTCGAATCAGGAATACATACAAATGCAACATTTCGGCTCACAAATATACGTGAAAGAGCTTTTTTCAAGCATAATACAATTGTTGAAAGTGCCAATATATATATGGGTACAAAATCACCACCCACCAAACACAATAACAAATCAAACATCGTGTAACATGTTTATAATGTGCACAGCCAATAAAATGCATCTTATATGTGAAGCTACGTTTAAAAATCTCCAATGTTTAATCACCTGTTAAGAGCGGGACCAAATAACGACAACTCCCGAGAACGGCGTTCTCAACTAGCTACTGCGCATGCTCGACTCCAGTGTGCATGTCCGCTAGGTATCGGACTACAAATCTCTATTGCGCATGTCAGCTAGCGATCAAACTACAAAACTCTATTGCGCATGCCAAGTGTCGGCGCGCATGTCAACTAGATACAATGCTTTACGATCCTGCCTCATACCTCCGTACGAGTATCTACAAATGCAGAGAACTCAGATGAATTGTGCAGACATATATGCTCATAACCACAGTACAGGAATAAACACACCTGTACAAAAACATCAATATATAATTATAAATCATTATTTATGGTCCATAGGTACACTAACATAATGAAAGGGCTAATACTATATTTTTATGCCATGATATCAACATCAAATTAAAGGGGTGGAGAAATCATAACATGAAATCACCAACCCAACATTGATGGCACTGTCATTCCCACAAACCACACAACGTGTGAATGTGAGAAGACGTGCAAGATATCTTCAGGCAAACAACTAGAAGCCCATAAAGCATAGTGTCCAAACATTTGGACCAAGCTGTAACAAAATGTTAATATACATATATATATATATATATATATTATAATAATATAAATATATAGATATTAATATATTTCTATATATATATTTTTAAAATTGGTGTTATAAAATCAAATGAGCAAAGCAATTCAGATAACAAAGGATCAATAAAACATTGTGAATAATATACATAATTGGTCCCAATCTTCCTTCTTTGACCTAAGGAGATACAAATTACATAAACATTCAATAATGTGAATGGTGAAAATATGTAAAAACTAATTAAAAACAACAAAAAAATAACTCAGTACACAGGGATCTAGATCTTGTTAGTATTAAATTCAATATTCAATCCATTTGGATGTAAGGATTTCAGTTCAAAAATCCACTTCAATTCCATTTTTAAACAATAATTTTTATCGATCACCTCCTCGTCTCAGACTGGGAACGTGATCTATCACTCTGGATCTTAATTGAGAGATAGAATGATTACATTCAATAAAATGACGTGCTATAGGTAAATCCAACATTCTTCTCCGAATAGTGCTCTTGTGTTTGTTTATTCGTTCCCTCACTTCCATTGTTGTTTCCCCTATATAAATTTTACTACAGGGACAAGTGATCATATATATAGCATAAGTGGTCCGACAAGTAAACCTTTCCCTGATTTTAAACATTGTACCTGTCAAAGGATGATGAAAAACATCGCCTTTAATCATGTTGTTACAATTACTACAGTTAAGTCATGGAAAATTCCCAGATTTTGGTGGTGCAAAAAAGGATTGTCTCAATCCTGTAGGAGACGGGAGATCTGTTTGACAATCTCCCCCAATAGTTTTCTCCCCTCTTAAGACTATCGGGGTTTCAGAGTTAACTACATAGGAAACCTTTATGCAAATTGCCTTTCCCTTCCTAAAAATTTTTCGCGTTTTTTGGGCCCTTTTTTACAATGTAGAAAAAAAAAAAGGAATCCTGTTATTTGCTTCTTTACTGGGGTTTCAAAGTATTCCCCCTTCGCCCCTTTTTTCTCGACCCTTAAACATTGAAAAGGGGGCTTAGGATAACCCCTCTGAATAAATTATGACACTTTTCCCTAAACCCTTGGCATCAATCCTCTTTTTTCATCTGCAAATTTCCAAAACCTCAAGATTTGGCTAAAGGGGAGCGAATCCAACATATTTTGGGATGGTAAAACTATAATACGGGAGATTATTTTATCTGTTTTTTTTAAAAAAAAAATCTTCTCAAGTTCTTTCCAAATATATCCCTTTTGTACCCAAAAACTCAATAGAGGTTTGGATCCCCACCGGGTAAAACTAAAACCCGGGGCCTACATTGTTTGAAAAGGATGAAAAAGACCCAATTTCCCCAATGAACTGTCCAGATCAAAAAACAATTTATCCCGCCCCAACGCAGGATGTGCCCCGGAAAACCCGAATGGTAAATATACCCCTCCTCTATGGCGCCATAAAAAATTTTTGGCATAGGGGGGGCCCAATTGGCCCCCTGGCGGTCCCCACGTTCTGGAGAAAATATTTGTCCCCAAAAAGGAAATAATTCCCCTGAGGAAATCTCCAAAGAGAGGGGATAATTGTGAGTAACTAGGGCAACCCCGCGTCGGCCAGCGACCTTTGACACGCTAGCAAACCAGCCGAATGTTCAATCGATGTATACGTAGCCACATCAAATACACCCAAAAAACAAACCTCCCGGGACAACAGTTCCCCAAGTTTGCACAAAAAAAGTTTTGTCTCTGATATAGGGGGAGCAGCCTGGTAAAAGACCTCAAAACTTATCTAAAAAAAATTTCTATATTTTGAAAAACGCCCTGTCTAATACAATGGTCTACCGGTGGATCAATCAACGATTTGTGGTTTTGGGGGGAATGTCGAAAAGGAGTTAATGGAAAGTACTTTAAGAAAAATTTCCCAATTTTTCATCAAGATCTTTTCCACAAATCGACGATCCACAATAGATTATTTCTTTTGATTTTAAATTTTGGGTCACACTGAGTGAGTGTAAACATCCCCTTTTGCAACTTTCGATACATTTCAAAATCAATTTAAATCTGTCTTATTGGACTTCAGGGGTCTTTGTATTTTTTTTTTGGGTGTTATTTATCCGTAGTCCCGCGAACTGAGAAATACGATGTGCTGAAAGGCCTGAGAAAAAAGCAGGTGTCACGCATGAGTGCCACTGGTAACATTAAAATTACGCAGGGTGTACTCTGTTCGCTTGGATCATCAATAAAAACATTAATTTCCTTTTTCTTTTATAGAATTGTTCCAAATATGGAAGCTGGAATTCCAATGTTTTGGGAAAAGTCCCTTCAGCCTATGTTTGGGGAAAGGGCCCGGGGTGCCGCGGCTTAAGGGGGTGTGCCCTTTGGGGGTGTAAGAACGCGGGTCATGCAAATTTTTTGGCCCCTTTTAGAATGTCTTGAGATGGGTTTTTAAAGACTTGAACAACAGATTGAAATGTATGCCAGGCAGGGGCATGGCTCACCCCCCTGTACGCAGGCGGACACCATGTTCTTTTATCTCTGTCACAAGGGTTTTAATTTTTCTTTTTGAGGAGAAAGCCCAAACGATACAACTTTCATGACCTGGGATTTCCTCCGTGTGGACTTCTTTCTCCGGGGGGAAAAAACTCCTGCCCAAATTGGATATCAAAAATCGTTAATGGCCTTTCTCTTCATAAATTTTCCCCCCTTTTCAAAAAAATTTCCCCCTATTAATATATTTATTCCTTTCATCAATTTCCCCCTGTTCAAAAAGCCCCCGGTTAATATATTTATTTTTCATCAATTTTCCCTCTTTTTCCCATAATTTCCCCCTGTTTTTTTTATTCTGTTATAATTTCCCCTTTTCATAAATTTCCCTTTAAATATTTTTTTCCTGTTCATAAATTTTCCCTGCAAAATGGAGAAGTGAATGCCAAGTTTGGGGGCAGCCCTTTGAAGGTTGCAGAGTCCCCAAAACCCCTTAAAAAAGGGAGGGACTGCAGTACACCAACTTGGACACTTGGTCACTTTGCTTAGGAAGGCTTAACGCTACTGCGGTCTTTTTGGAAATCTCTCGGTGAATGACTGGGGGCCCCATTTTTCCCGAGGAGCAGGAGTATCGGGACCGTAGATATGGAAAAAAGGGGTTTGGTCTTTGGCAAAGGTGGTGAACCCTTGATTTTCTGAAAGGGCAGGTTACACTGGGGCTCTGTTTTGGACAGGAGGGACCTCACTCTGAAACACTTTTTTTAGGGAACTGCATATTTATGCAGGACCGTGAACCCTTTACTTTTTCTGGCCACAAATTCGAATTCCCATTTTCGCTTTCTGGTTTGTCTTAGCAAAAACTGCCACCGCCGGTAGGTGATTTTTAAACCACCAAATTGCTGCACTGACTGACTGTCCCCGGGGCCATGACTCAGTGTGCCCTGGGGGGCAATGTCGGGCGTCTGGGGGTGGAACTCCCGATTTAAAGGGCCCTGCCCCCAATTCCCTGACAGCAAGTGCCGCTCTTCCCAAGTAATGATAAAGCCCTTGTCACTGGGGGTCTGGGAAGGGTATAGCATCCAGGCTTAAAAACCACCGATGCTGATGAACCCAAACTTTAATCTTGGCCAACTTTAACTCCCAGATTGTCTGTGCCCAAATCCCCCCCCCTCCCCCCTAAAACTTTTAAAAGAAAGAATGCTTCAAGGGGGGCGAGGGGTTCGGGTAGGTACCCTTTTAGGGCGCCCCCCCCCCCCAAAAAATGGGGACAAGGATGCATGGAGTGGGCTGAAAAATTTCATTTGGGGGGCACTTTATCCTTGTTTAACTAGGGCACCATAATACCTTGTCCAGTTTTGCTTGCTTCACCCGGTCCCAAATGTGTCGGCTACTCGATTAGTGTTTCCCTGCACTGCGTCTTCCTCCGATTTTTTTCGCTGTAAAAAACCCCAAACGCTGAACATCCCCCCCTTGCAATCTCCTCATCACAATTTTCTCGCTTCTGCAAAAGGAGGGATGTTTCCCACCTCTTTTGTGCCCATTGCCCCTCAAATGTGGTCCTCATGTATAGGGGGCCAGGTTCACAACATGTTTTCCTTTTTGGCTGGGAAGGCGACGGACAGGGGTGGGTTTGAGGAAAGGTGGGGCCCTTCACCTCCCCGGCCATGCCAACGGGGGTTTTGTTGGGTAAAACCCCCGACTTTTGGCTGGGGTTTTGTCCGATTTCTTTCTGGAGAAAGGGGTGGCCCTATGTGTGGTCAACACATGGCCGGTAATGAAACCGGATGCTGTGGCCCGCAGGGGACTCCTGCTGTGACTTTCCCCTTTACTGTGTGCGATCTGTGGCGGCCCCGGGAAAACCTAATTCGGGTTCTTTACGCTATGGGTAGGACCTGCCCTCAGTCGTTTTTTTCCCAGCGGCGCTGGTTTATCTTGTGGGTGCGTTCCCCATTTCGTTTTTTGGCATTTTTCCCCCGAAGTCCCCGGGGGAATTGAAGGGTGAAGAAATTTTCTAATAGCGGCGGAGCATGTGCGGCAACTAAAAAACGCATTGTATAAAACCAAAAACAAGCCCCCTCTGCATATTTAAGCATGACACAATTTTCTACAGTGCCCTACAGGCTGTGTGCAATAAGAAATTTTGCAATAAGAAATAAACTATATTAAAAACAAGTAGTTTTCCAATACTGCTGTGGCTAGAGGTACTTGCCATTCTACGGGTGACATTGCCCCCCGAAAAAATTTAGAATGTAAAGCAAACGAAACAGATGTCCCCGTAGTTATACAAGGCCTGTCTAAAAACCCTTTAATTCTATTAAAAGTGGGTTAAAGGAAATTACTGAAAAGGCAGGAGGGGTGAAAACTGGATCACACATTTTCAGCTCCCGGGGCCAAAAGTGGCCATGACTGGGAGGATGAGGAAAGGTAAGGTGCTAGATGCAGGTGCATTAACCATGAAGAACAATTGGCGACGTGTTCTTTATGGAATTCATAGGACACCGTTTTGATGCACCCCTGAGGCCCTGCAATCGAGACCCCGCTGGCTTGGTTTTTTCCCCCGCAGGAAGGAGCCCCTTCTCTGTACCTCTCCTCATGCCTAACCCTCTTTGCTCGCTTACCCCCTGGAGTTCACTCCATTTTGATAAAAAGTGAAAGGTGTGGAAGATTTTGACAGTTTCTTATTAAAAAGACAGAAATCACAGCTATTTTTAAAATCCTCAAATTTCCAACAGTCAATAGGTTTAAAAAACAGAATTGTTTTTCATATATCTGTGAAATCGGTCTGGTGGAAGAACCAAACTAGAGATGGGCAAAATTTTCTAACAAAGGGAATTTTTTTAAAATTTTCAGGAAACTTCGGTTTAAAAGAAATCAATTTTTGGGGTACTTTTGTTGATAAAATGGCGCGAGCACATGGCCAATGGGGGAAAGCACTTGGGGGGAAGAAGGGCATACCCTGCATGACTTGGAGGATGAAGAAATCAGAGCCCGGGGGATTCTTTGACGTCACGAACTATATAAGTCCCGGGCGCGACCCGGGAGTCAAATCCCTCACTGTACTGCGGAAGGTGCTTTGCCGTTGATTTGAATTTCTCATTTAAAGAACTGTTTTATACACATTTTTTGGGTCTCAGCTTGTTCAGGGGGATTTTTTCCTTAAAAGTTTATTTTGTTTTTTGGGGTATTGGATTGAAATCCAGGTTGCCCCACGCAGTGCATATACTGACTTTCAAAATTCCAAGTGATCTAACAGCCCTGGGGATTCCTTTTAAGAAACAGCTTTTACAAAAAAAACACTTAATTTTTTTTTTTTCCCAATTTGTTGCGCAATTTACATCCCAGGGTTAAAAACTTGTTTTCTGGTGGCTGACCCCAAAAAAACCGTTTTTCAACCCAAAAAATAATTTTTCCTGTAGCATTTCACAAGCGAAGGTTAATTCGAATTTTTACCTTGTTGTGGGCGAAAAAAACACGAAATTTGTAAATGCTACAAAGCCTACAAAAGTTTTGTGGTGGCCCAATTTTTTTGGGGCCCAATTTAAAAATCCAGGTTTTTTTATAAGCGTTGTTTGCTGGTGGGTTTTTGGCCCCGCCGGGCTTTTTTCAATGCCAAATTATTCTTTTTTCCGGATAATTCCCAAGCAAGGTTAAAAATTTACAATTTTTTCTTTGTTGTGGGGCTTAGAAAACACGCAATTTTAAAACACGCTACAAAACTATTTTTGGCTCAATTCTTTGGAAATTTTCATCCGGGGTTTAATTAAAGCTTGTTTGCTGGTGTGCTGACCCAAAAACCGTAATTTTCAACGCCAAAATATATAAATTTTTCCTGTAGCAAATTCCCAAAAAGCAAAAGGTTAATTACATTTTATCTCTTGTTTTGTGCGTAGAAAACCCCAAATTTGAAAAAACGCTACAAAGTCAGTTTGTGTGGCCCAATTGTTTGGGCCCAAAATTTACTTCCAGGGTTAAAAGCTTGTTTTGTGGTGAGCTGACCCAAGATCCCGCATTTCAACCCCAAAAATATATACATTTTCCCTGTGCAAAATTCAAAAAGCGGGTTAAATTACAATTTTATCTTTGTTGTGTGGTGTAAAAACAGAATTGAAACACGCTACAAAGTTTAAGTTTTGGGTTGTAAATTTTTTTACAATTTACACCCGGGGTTTTAAATAAGCGTTTTTTTGCTGGGGGTGCTGCCCCAAGAAACCGTCTTTTTCAACGCCAAAAATACATTTTCCTGTAATAATTAAAAAGGAAAGGTTAATTCAATTTATCTTTTTTGTTGTGGCGTAGAAAAAACGTTGAAACCGTACAAAGTAATATTTTTGGTTGCCCAATTTTTGGGCAATTTAAACCCAGGGTTAATTAAGCTTTGTTTTGGGTTGCTGCCCCAAGAAACCGTCTTTTCAACGCCAAAATATATACATTTTTCCTGTGTAATTCCCAAGCGAAGGTTTTAATTCAATTTTTTTCTTGTTGTGTGGCGTAGAAAACACGCTTTGAACACGTAAAAAGTATAGTTTGGGTTGTAAATTCTTTTGAGCAATTTAATTCCGGGGGTTAATTTAAGCTTTGTTTTGCGGTGTGGCCCCCAAAAAACCCTTTTTTTTCAACAAAAAAATATATAAATTTTTCCCTGTGGATTCAAAGCAAAGGTTAATTACAATTTTTATCTTGTTGGGGGCGTAGAAAACAGAAATTTAACACGTCAAAGCTACAGTTTGTGGTTGCTAATTTTTTGGCAATTACACCCAGGGGTTAATTAAGCTTTTGTTTTTGCTGGTGGTCTCCCCAAGAAACTTCATTTTCAACGCCAAAAAAACTTTTTTCTGTAGCAAAATTTCACAAGCAAAGGTTATTTTACAATTTTATTCTTGTTGTGGGGGTGAAAGAAAACACGCAATTTAACACGCACAAATCTCGTTTTTGGTGGCCAATTTTTTGGCCAATTTACATCCAGGGGTTAAATTAAAGGTTGTTTTGCTTGGGTGCTGACCCCAAAAAACCGTCATTTCAACGCCAAATAATACTTTTTTTCCTGTGCAAAATTCACAAGCGAAGTTTTTAAAATTTTTATCTCTTTTGTTGGCTTAAAACACGCTTTTGAAACCCGCTCAAAGTTTGTTTGGGTTGCTCATTCTTTGCGAAATTTCATCAGGGGTTATTAAGCGTTTTCTGCATTTTTACTCTGAAAAAGAAAAATTTTGTTTTTCCCCCCACAGAAGAAATTCTGTAGAAAAAAATTCATATCCAAAGGGTTTTAATTAAGCCTGTTTGTGTTTTTTTATATTCTAAAATACAAGGTTTTTAAACGGCACATAAAAGTAAATTTTTCCTCCCCATTTTGGAGCGCAATTTTATACCAAGGGTTCCCCAAGCTTTTTTAGTGGGTTTCTTTTGAAGTCAAATACGGGGGTGTTATTTATCTACACAGATATCTTCATAAAAAAGTGTATACATTTTAGAAAAAACAGTATGTCAGACGGGAGGTGGAGGTTTTCACCTGCGCTGGCAGGGAAAACTTTCCCTGGGCAGGTCGCAGCACGAAAGGGGGGAGTCGCAGAGGGGCCACTGGGTTTGAGGCCACAAACTGGCTGTCATCTACGGCCGGTATAAATTTGCAACCCCCAATGTTCTTGATTGGGTTTGACTAGGTCATCCACTTCCCCCCCAGATGACAACTGAAAACCCCCACCCAAAGGGTCGGTTTGGGAACGTCAAAAACCCCCTTGGTTGGATGCCCGGGGAGCGGGTCAGCCCCCTCCCTGTCCTAAACCCCCCTCTTCCCACCCGGTTTCCCCTCCCGGGGTCTATATGGGTCGGGGCTCAGCGCCACTAATGCGGGGATGAAAAATTTTGGGAGGCATTCAGCAGCTATTTGGCAGCGAGAAAGGGGGCCAATATCCCTGCTTCTTGCAGTAGCGGAAAGTATGTGTGGAGTGGATGGGAGGTCAGTTGTGGGGGGGTTCACCTCTGCTACCAAGACCGGGATGAGGACAGCATGCGATGAAACAAATAGATGATGATGTACCCCCCCTTTGGGAGCCGGGTTGAGGAAAGGGCTTCTCATCGTCAGGAGAAGAGGGCTTTGTTTGTGGGGTCAGGCACCGGCCCCAGCCAGAAAAGGGGGTTTTGGCCGTGAGTCAGCAGGTTAGCAGCAGGTGAGGTGGGGAGCCAAGCGGCCACGGGAAAAAAAACCCGCTCGCAGCCCAAGAAAGTACGGAAAGGGGGTTCAGGAGGCAGCGGCGGCATGTATCAGTAGCGCGGCGGAAAATTTTTAGATATCGGGGTGTGGGCAGTTCTTTGCAAGACACCGGGGAGCCATATGGTTTTAGTAGAATTTTGAGCAGAAAGTAAGGGGGCCCAGGAGCAAAAGTTGGCACCCGGCCCTGCGTCAACACATGCAGGGTTTCCCCACCCGGTGGCCTGGGAAAAAACTTTGGTAGATGTGGTGGTATCCTGCCGCCACAGAAACCAGCGGCGCAGGCCCAGGGGGAACGCAGCCATTGCAGCCAGTCAAGGCTCCACCCCTTGCGAAGGGGGCTGTTTCTCTTTGACTCATCCCCGGTCCGATTTCCTGCTCCTTTTCTACCCTGGGGGCCCCAGTCTTCAGGGGCATTGCAAAGAGACAACTAAACGTCCAACCCTCCTAAGGGGCAGCAGTACCGGGTCCTGTCCAATTGGGGGGTACTGCGTCCCTCCCTTTCCAAAGGGCCCCCCCCTCTGACCATTCAGAGAATAATGCTTGTGCCGAGCCGAGTGAGAGTTCAAGCCTAATTTCTTTTTCCAAAAAAGGCAGTACCAGCACTTATAAATTTTGTAGAACAGAAGGGGGGGCCAGTCTTAAGCCTTTTCGGTTGTTCCCAAATGACGGGCAGCGCGGGAGTTGGAGTGTAAACAGTCAGGGCCCGTCATGTCCTTTACGGCCATGGGTGAATGTGCTTCCGGCCAGGGACACCAACAACTTGGACAAAAGGCGCCCCCTTTCTCCTCCACGTTGTAAACGCTGCTCCCCGCCCAATGTCCACCTCCTCCTCCTCCACCACCAAACCACCCTCCCGCCTCCCCAATAAGCTCCCTCAACCCATGGGTTTGGGAAAAAAGGTGTCAGCAGTTTACACCCCGTTTTTCTTTTTATGTCAGCCCCCCGTGGCAGTCATCTGGGCACCTGGTTTGTTGAGCCATTGAAAGGCGACGTTTTTGTCGTCACCGGACTACGGGATGAATAACGTCATTCCCCCTGCTTCATGTCCTGAAAAAAATCTAAAACTGTTGGGCAGGGGAAGGAGGTGGCGACTACACCTGGCACATGAGTCCGGGGGGGACTGAAATGGGGAGGGGGAGGAGGACATTGGAGAAAGATTGGGTTGAATTTAAAGGGATTTTCTACCCAGGTGACAAGAAGGAAGGGGCAGGAGCAGCTGGAGGAGGTGGATGGAGATGGGAAGAGAGGGAGGTGACCCCAAAAAAACCCTGGATAAATGGAAATGGGGGCAGGGAGCCCTCGGAGTCACTTTTAGATGGGCCCCCAGCATGCTTATTTGCCTCGCATTTGACAGGGCCCAATAGTCAGCATCCGCAGGGGGATGACTTTGGTCTCCACCCCCTTGGACCCTCGTCCGGTCCAAAAGGGGGCCTTTTTCCCCGCTATTGAGAGGGGGACAAATCAAAAACTATAGGGAAATCCCCCGTAATCAGTTGGCCGCTGCCTATGTCGGCATCCCTCCCTTTCAGGTCGAGGGGGGTTCCCAACGCCACATACTACCCGGGGGGCGCCGGGGGGGAAGGTGGGGGGGTAGGAGATACCCCTCCTCACAGAACCTAAGTTTGGAGGTCACGTGAGCAGCTTCCTTTTTCCCCCTAGTGAGGAGGGTAGTCGCCAGGCACAGCAACCTGGACGTCCCTGAACCAACAGGTGGTGGGCCACTTGGACAGCACTCGCCCCCCCCGTTAGAAGTCCCGGGGTACTGGGCAGCCCAAAATGGATGTGTGGGGCCCCAACTTTCGAGTTTGCAGTGGGAAACGTCCTGCCCGGCAGTAGTGTGGCATCAGGAGGGGGTTGTGCGGGGGGGACATGTTCCCCAAGGGGGAACCCCTTGTCCCCGGAAATGGGAAAATTACCCTTTGCAAGATGAAAAGGTGGATTTGGCCAGGATTTCCCCACACCAATGCCTTAGGGGTCGACACATCAGCCTGAGCCTCACCCAAAATGGGAAATGAGTCTGGGTTAAATACCCCCTCAGCCACTATTCTGATGCCGCCACCCGCCCGATGCTCACATTGCGGTTTCCTCCCCAATTTTGCCACCCCCCCCTTTTTTTCCCCCCAAAAAAAAAAAAAAAAAAAAAAAAATTTTTTTACCGGGGGGGGGGGGGGGGGTTTTTTTTTTTTTTTTTTTTTTTTTTTTTTTTTTTTTTTGGTTTTTCAAAAATTTTAAAATTTGGGTTTTTTAAAAAAAATTGTGAATTTGGTTGGGATTAAAAATGGGGTTTTTTTTTAGGTGTGGCTGGGGGTGTGATAATGTGTATTTGCATTTTCCCCCCGGGCCCCATGCTCTGGTTTTGGTCTGCCGTGACTCCCCCACTTGTCATTTTCCCCTCTGTGGCCTACCCTGTTTTTTCACCTCCGTTTTCAAGACCATGCCTTTACCTCATCTGGCTTTGGCTGCTGCTGGACCTCCCCACTGTGCATTTTCCCACCTGTGGCCCCATTTTTTTGCCACTTTAATGTATTTTCCACTGTCTAACCTCTGTGCTCTCTGGGTGCTGCTGTGACCCACCACTGGTCATGTCCCCAAAATCTGTGGGGCTCCCCTGTTTTTGCCAACCCCCGAATGTGGTTGTGCCCCTGTCTGACCTCATGCTCTGTGTGGCTGCTGCCGTGACTAACCCTGTGTCATTGTGCCACTGTTGACCCCATGCTGCTGCGTGGCTGTGCGTGCCTACACACTGTTTCATTTTGCCATGTCTGCCTCAGTGCTGCTGTGGTGCTTCGTGACCTAACACTTTCTTTGGGTTTTCATTGTGCCCGCTGGGTTTTGTACCCCCTTTTTATGCTGTGCTGCCGTGACCTCCCCCTGTTTCATTGTGCCACTTTTTTGACCTATTTTTCCTTTTTTTTGCCCCTCCAGAATGTCTTGGCCAATGTTGACCTATGTTCTGTGGCTAGCGCCGCACTTAAAACTCTGTCATAATGTTTCCACCTGAGCTCTCGCTTGTTTTTTTCCAGTTCTCTCGGGGGGTTTATAGGCACATTCCCCCTTCAGTTTTGGCAGTTTTTGCCCTCTTAAGGCCAGGGAATTTTTAAAATGAAGCGATTTAGAGCCGGGCGGCAGTCATGTGGTGTTCTAAAAACAAATTGTATGAAACCAAAACAAGCTCCCTTGCATATTTAAAGAGGACAACGTTCTCAAGACCCCTTAGGGTTGGCAGCCTGGAAAAAAGCTGTTTTTTTAAAGTGAATTTTCCCAAGGTTATTCGGGGGAAAAAGTTTTTTTTTTTCCGAGAAATTTAGCGAAGTGAAATAAACGAATTTCGGGGGAAATTCGCCCCCTCTAACCATGCAAAAATCAAAAGTGTTCTTCCTTCAGTCCCCGAGATTTACAATGCCCAGTAGGACTGCAATTTTTTTTTAAAAAAAATGTACAAATGAACAATTTGCGCCAAACTGAGACCACAAGGGAAATAAAAGTATTTTAAAAAATTATATGATTAATGGCGGCCTTCGACCCCCGACACAGGGCAAAGTCTAGGGAAAACGTTTTAAAACAATTTCTACAATTTTAGGCTATGCGCCAAAAAAGACGCCGGACTGCAATAAGGATTTAAATTTTATTTTGGATTAAAATTGGCGGCCTTTGCAAACCCCTGACTCAGGGGGAAAATTTTTAAAACAAAAATGTTTTAAACATATGCGTTTAACTAAATCTTTTCGGCAAAAAAGATTCACGGACTGCAAAAAGTATTTTAAGTTATATGGGGTTTTAAAATTGGCACCTATGCCCACTGACTACAGGCGTAATTTGCTATCAAAAAATTTTATGCACAAAATGCGTTAAAAAGAGCGCTTTGTGCCAAACGAGCCAGACAATGCAATAAGATTTTTTTAAATGTTTTTTTAAATTAATAGGCAGCCTTGCCCATTATTACAGGCGTATTTTTACTAGCAAAAATTAAAAAGGTTTTTAAAACACCAAAAAAAAAAAAAAAATGCGTTTTCAAACTGAAAATTTTTTTTTGCGCCAACTTTTTCCCCCGACGCACGAACTTCAATAAAACTGTTTAAAGTTATAGGGAAGTAAATGGGTTTTTTTGGGAACATTGGGGCCAAGAGGCAATTAAACGAAAATACGGGACAATTCAATTCCTATCAAAAGGCTGCCCAAAAAAAACAATTATTCTTCAATTGAAGATCACGAAAACTATGCTGCAAAAATCTTCCCCTTTAAATGTTCCTTCTTTAGTAATGAAACACAAACAAAAATTTTTTAGTTTTAAATCTTTTTTGAGGGAAAAAATAAGACCTTCCTATTTTGTTTCCCCTTTACTTAGGGCTCTGTGTATTTGCCAGGATTTATATTCCCTCCGTTTTAACCTTTCACTAACCATCCTTCTACTTAAATCTCCAATTCACGCAGTTTCTCTTAGATCAATGAATTTTCCCCAAAAGGGAGATTTTTCCCAAAATTCGGATGACAATGGAAACAATGTATACCAAAAAATAGAGGATTTTCCCAAATCTATTTTGAAGAAGGGTAAACAGAGAAAAAACCCAATAATAAAAAGTGGGGTTTTTTTCCATTGGAGGGGGACGTTTCGGGGCAGGGGACAGACACTTCAGACTCAGAAGGACCTATTGATCCCTATGGAAATATTGATGGGGATACAGGAGTGTTTTCTAGACACCCAAAAAACTTACAGGGGTTCCGGGGGGGTTTTTTCCCCAAAAAAGCCGTGGGTCGGAAGGGAAACGTAGGAGGTTTTCCTCTAAGATATCAAACGAGGAACTCGACCGGAACATCGCATATATAGGACTTGACATTTTGAGTATAGGATCCGTGGTGCTGGGGAATTAAGGAGTTAAGGATTTTTCGATATTGAATCTGTCTGCAATTGTTCTTACAAGTGACCAAGTTATTGTACTAGGAAAGGGTCTTAATTTTGTACCTACTACAGATTTTAATCTCTATAATACAATTAAAGATGTAAACCGGTTTATTAGATTGCTCAAGGTTAAGAAGCATTTTTATACAGGAATGGTTGAACCAGTGGGGGTGATCCCCAGAGATAAATCTGTTGATTTCTTTCCTAAGGGTTTGGATTTTGCAGAAAACCTTAATGATGATGATACTCAAATGAGGAATATAGCAGTGGAGGATGTAGAGTTACAGTATGTCAAGAATAGTGATTTTTACCCTGTTAATTCGAGGGTGTCAGCCATGGAGGATTTCCCGTATTGGGTTTAGAAAAAGCTTGTGTTTGCATCTTTAAAAGGTCTAGTAAAAGCCTTAATTTGACAAATAGGGAGTTTGCTGCTTTGAAGCAATTGCAATTGAAACCACATCTTATTGTTCGTGCTTCTGACAAGGGTGGTTCGGAAGTTATTCTTGATAAAGACTTATACCTTAGGGAGGTTAATAAGATGCTAGTTGATGCTGATATGTATAAAAAACTTTCTGCAGATCCGACTGGTATTTTTTCCAAGAAAGTAGTCAAACTTCTAGAGGAGGATTTTGCATTGAATGTACTTACTGAAAAACAGAAAGAGAGACAATTACAGTTTTTCATGCACTCCCTAAGGTTCACAAAGGGGAGTTTTTTTTTTTTCCCACCCTCCTTCACCCCAAAATATGGGAATAGGTTTTATTATGAAATATCAATACAGGGGTTGGCCGTCTTTCCCCAACCCTTGGTTTTCAGATCTCCAAGTTTTCTTCGGGATTCAAGGGAGTCCGAAGACATGGATGAACTATGGAAGCCCTCTTATAAGTGGGTTTCATGCGATATAGTTGCGTTGTATACATCTATACCGCATGCTTTGGCACTTAATGCACTTATGGATCAATTGAACAGATATACGAAATATGAGGACAATTTGAAACAATATATATTGTTAGTAAACGAGCTGCTACTGGGACATAATTACTTTTATTTTAATGGATTGCATTACTTGAAAATTCACGGCTGTCCCATGGGGTCGTGTTTTTCACCATCCCTAGCTAATATCTTTGTATCCCATTGGGAAGAAAAATACATTTACTCTATAGATAATGCATTTGCGGGGGAAATTTTTTGGTATTGAAGATATTGATGACACCTTGTTAATTTGGCAGGGGTCGTCTGCTTCCATACCTAAATTTGTAGAATATATGAATTTGAATCAGGAAAATTTGAAGTTTATGTTTGAGACACAAGAGAGGGAAATTACTTTTTTGGATATGAGGCTCATAGGGGATTCTGCTAATGGTAAGATACACAGTTGTACATACAGAAGCATGTTACATGCTTCCAGTTGTCATCCGGAACATGTGGTGAAAAATCTCCCTATTGGTGAATTCATTAGATCTAAGAGAAACTGCAATGAATTGGGAGATTATAATTGTGAGAAGGAAGTGGTTAGTGAAAGGTTAAAACGGAGGGGATATAAATCCTGGCAAATACACAGAGCCCTAAGTAAAGTGGAAGACAGAAATAGAGAGGATCTTATTTTTTCCTCTAGAAAAGATGTTAATACTAACAACCCCCTTTTTGTGTTTAGATTAATCAGCAGGCAGTATGGGAATATTACTAACATTGTACAGAAGTATATACCGATACTTACTGTTAATCCAGTGTTACGGGAGATACTTAAGGATGGGAGTAGATATATTTCCAGGAGACCCCGTACGATAGGTAACTTATTTTCCCCTAGCATGTTTATACAATCTGCGGTATGCAGGAGAAATACTTGGATGTACTTTAAAGGATCGTATAAATGGGGTACAAGCAAATGCACTTTATGTAAGTACATGGGTAAAGCAGATAGCTTCTCTTCCTTCACAACGGGGAAGGAGTACAGGATACACAGTTTCCTCAATTGCCACAGCTCACACGTGGTATATATTGGCTGTACAATAAGGAGCGTGCATGTGAGTATTAGGGAACATATACATGATTCGAAACAGTTCAGCTCTCGTAAGATCTCGGGAGTAGCGAAGCATTTCCTTGATGTACACCAAGGTAATTTGGAGAGTTTTAAGGTTAAAGATATTGAATGGGTTAGTAAACCCTTGAGTGGTGGTGACTGGAGAAAAACACTTATGTATAGGGAGGCTTATTGGATTCTTACCTTGGACACTAGATTCCCCCAGGGATTTCATTTTAGATCAGACTTGATGTATATTTATTGATTAATATTTTGATAAAATGAAAAAATTTTTTGTAACCCTGTTTATTGATATCTTTTTGTGTGCGAAGTGTCTTTTTGATAGAAATTTTTCGGGGTTAATTATCAAGGCTAAATTGGAGGGTATGGGGGAGTATTTATTTGAAGACTTTACCAAGATGTTTTGTTCGAAAAAAGGGCCGGGGAAATAGGCCAAAACCCGCGTAAACTATCATGCTGTTGGGATGTTTTTAAGATTTATATTTTTTAAATAATCTTCAATAAAGAGTGGTGTCTTAATACAACGCCGATTGGAGTCCCTCTATACGAGTGCTGGAACGTTTCATAACTACTATTATTCAGAATGGACATCAACAGCCGGATGCCGGTATCCTGTTGCATCGTTTGGAAATGAGGGAAGAGGCGGACCCCGTAGCTGGAGACTCCCGGTGAGCACCACTCTATTTTTCTTTACATTGTTGTAATGTTACTGAGCCACATAGTAGGGTCATCATGTCATTTATACTGCGCGGTGAAAAAATTATATACTCACTGTACCACTGAATATATTCCTTAAGGGATGTAGATTCCAAAATTATGTCTTTTTTGGTTTACAAAATTTTTGCATCATTTAAAGGGGTCACAAAAATTAAAAGGGTGCTACAAAAAAACCTAAAAAAAAAATTAGGTTACAAAAGGCCTGTCATTAAGTTGAATATCATACTAGGGTCACATATGGGATATTTGTAAAAAAAGAAGACTTGGTGGAATAAATGTTGAGTTGCATTTGCCTGTTTTCCAGTAAAAAAAAAGGATACAAATTTAATCTATCTATCTATCTATCTATCTATCGGCTTATTCCTGCTACACTGAGATTCAAGAAACTCAACTGTGAATGTAGAATATCTTTTTTAAAATAAAATCCTCACTAGTGTTTGGGGATTATTATGACAAAGTTTAAAAACGGCAAGGTTTTTAGGTGATCGAAATTTTTAGATCAATTTAAATTAAGGCTAAAATCGGACATCATCTATTTAAATCGCGCCTTTTCGGCGCTTCCTGTAATTTTGGCGGCCCCCCAAATCAGATTAGAATTGAGCAGGGTGAGATGTGTGTCGACGTAAAGATGGGGGGTTTTTGGGTTGGGTTGGCTGGAAAAAAACACATGACCCCCTTTTTCATTTAACAGCGTTTTTCCCGTTCAGCCCCCAGTGCTCCAGGCTCATAGAGTGGCGTGCCTCTGCCTGTGGCCAAACAGTCAGCGAAATTATTCTTTTTCTGCCAGAGAAAAAACCCACTATTACTGTGATCCTTAAATTTAGTTAGATTTGAATTGGAAGATTTTATGTAGCTAGGGAAAGAATTTAAAGGACATCTCCCCCTGTAAAGTACGGCGGGAGGGGGGGGGGGGGGGGTGGCCCCGCGGGCGAAAACAGACAAGCTCTATAAAGAACATGGATAAATTCACCAAGACTTAGGTAGACATTGCACTGCAATATCTTTATTATTAACGTTTGCTATTGAAAAATTTCCCGGGTATTGGGCAGCCTGAATTATATTAGGATAAAAAACATTCCTAGTAAAATGCAGGGTTTTGTGTTAGGGGCAAAACCCATTTTTTTATCATATAATTTCAGATGGTGTTTTTCAATTTTTTCCCATTCCCCCCTTTTTCATATATCCACCTTGCACTTAAATCTGAAAACAGCAATTTTATAGTCAACCCACAGGTAATTGAAAAGGGGCAAAAATTTTCCCGGGATTATACGAAAACATAACAGTACGGTTTTTTTTTTTTGGGCACTACCTTTGTTCATTGAGCAGCTTGCATTAAAACTGAAAACAGCAATTTTATAGTCACCAAGGTTTAATGAAAGGTGCAAAAAAATAATTTTTATTATCCCAATAAAATTCATATACGTTTTTTTTGACTTTGGCGCACTACCGCTTTGTTCTTTCACGCAGCTTGCAGTAATCTTAAAAACAGCAATTTTATAGTCACCCCAGGTGAATTTAAAGGTGCAAAAAAAAACCGTGTATTATACGAAAACATAACAGATATGTTTTTTCCACTTTTGCCCAGTCCAGATTTGTTGATAGAGACACCTTTCAGTTAATTTTGAAACCAGCAATTTTGTTTTGATTAGAGGGATTTGAGAATAGCTGTGATTTGCCGTCTTTTAATAAGAGACTTTCCAAAACTATTCCATACCTTCTCAAATTTTTAAATTTCTGAACATGGAGCGAAATTCAGGTGGTAAGCGAGCAAAGAGGGGGGTAGCACATGGAGGTAGAGGTACGAGAGAAGGTGCTCCTTCCAGTGCTGGCGACAACACGCATGCCAGCGGATCGTCAGTTGCAGGACCGTCAGGCCTGTCATCGCTGGGTCAGGGCCCTATGAATCTCAGTAACGAACAGCATCGCCAATCTGTCCTTCAGTGGTTAATGCAACCTGCATCCAGCAGTCTTACCTCCTCGTCCTCCCAGTCACGGCCACAAATGTCATCATCATCGTCATGTGGGTCATGCGGTTTTGGGGTCATGATGCAGTCCAGGACAGTTCTAGTCAATGTCCAGTTCAACTAAAATGGTGGTTCAAAGACTACTTTCTTCCGGCACTTTTTAATCTGTGGGTCATGCAGGTTTTTAGGGTCATGCTGCGATCCAGGACAGGGATATTCAATGTCCAGTTCAAGTAAAATGATGGTACAAATAATACTGCCTTCTGGCACTTTTTAATTTGTGGGTGATGCAGGTTTAAGGGTCATGCTGTGGTACAAGACAGGGATAGTGAATGGTGTGTGACTTTTTTCTGTGGCTTTTATAGCCTAAGTGTTGTGCCTAAGATGTAGCAGGTATCCATTTGATCGTTGTGGCTGTTAATTCCAGCTTCTCCAGCCCTGTTTGGGTGTAAGAATGAAGTTGTTGTTGCTCTCCCATAGACTTTAATGGTCATCGGAGATGATCGACTATCGACTATCGAAAAACCTTATCGTTGGTGGCCGACTATCGACTATCGGCCGCTGTCGATAGCCAACGTAATCTCTCAACACTACTCCTCACATCTTAGTTTTTTCAGCATACATTTTGTTTGTTACACATTTCCTACAGCAAGATTTTTAGACATAAATTAGAATTTTCATGCAGTTTCTGCTTAAAATGACTGATATTGCATGAAGGTAATAGAAAAAACTAAGTTGTATTTTTATAATTGTTTTGACCCTGCACGGCATATTTTGGAGGCACAGTAGTTGCTTACAGTGTGCAGTATAAAATATAGGATTAAAAAGTGCAGAGAATACTAACCGAATTTGCCTATGTGTACGAGGTAAGTGGAGCTTCTATCTGGCTGTGATGTGGTTCAGTATAATAGGGAGAGATGAGGTACGTGGTGCCTCTCTGCCTGTGATATAGCAGTAGCACAATATTCCAGGTACATGGTGCCTGTTTCTGGCTGTGATGTGGCGGTAGCACCGTATTACAAGGAGGTATGCATTGTCTCTATCCTGTGATATGATAGCAGTACAGTATTACAAGGAGGTACAGTATAAGGTACTTGGTGCCTCTTTGTGGAAGAAGAACACTATTACAGGTAGGCATTGGGTACTTGGTGCCTCTTTGTGGAAGAAGAACATTATTGCATGGAGGTATAAGGTATGTGGTGCCTCTTTGTGGAAGAAGAACAATATTACAAGGAAGTACAAGATATGTGATGCCTTTCTCTGTGATGTGGGAGTATTACAAGGAGGTATGAGGTACACAGCGCCTCTTTCTGACAGCACTCCTTACAGTCCCTCTCTGACTCTATTGTTGTGTAATATTCAGATTCAGTATAGTTTCAGCGGGCGACAAGTCAAAAAAGAGATGCTTCCATGCCAGTTTTAAGGCACATTAAATGAGTTTATAATGCACCTGAATAAACAAACCTGTCAAAAATCTGGTGTGTGGCATTTCTTTAGTGCACCTAATTTAGGTGTATACCCAAAAAAAAAGGCGCATAGCATATCATTTCCGCATTCAAAAGTGTCAAATGTGCCTAGTTTTGGTGTACGACAATTCATTTATATGGAGACTCCAGTGTCAGTTTTTGGGGGCAAAATCCACCCAAAAAATGGTGCAACCTTTATGGGACATGTCGCCCAGTGTCTTTAAGGCAAGTATCGATTTTTTGATATGTCAAGAAGAGTAGGACATAGAGAGCAGAAATTTGAAATAAAACCATTCAAAGCCTTCAATTTACCAATATACCAAAACCTGTACAGATCATTTTGCCATGCCTAAAGAATATAGCACAGACATCAATTTTAAAAAAAAAATATGTTGAGAATGGGCCATGCTCTGTCCATAGCAAATTCAGATTTTTTGACAATATCGAGACCAGTGGGTCCTAGAGAGCTAAAACCTGGTCTAAAATCTTCCAAGGCACCTGATTTACCGATGTGCCAAACTTAGAGCATATTGGTCCAGTTGTTTTGCCTTAACTCTGTTCATATTGGTCCAGCCACACATAAAGAACAGCCAGCAATCCTGGCAAATTGCATTTTTTTTTTAATATGTCGAGGATGGTAGGTCCTATAGAGCTGAATTCTAGAAGCTTTAAAAGTAACTGGTTTACCTATGTGATAATGTAGTCCAAATTGGTCCAGTTGTCTCACTATATTCATTCATCTTATATCAGTCCTGTTTTCTTGGTTGCATTTTGAATTTAGGAGCATATTTACTGGCTTCTATTAGGCTACAGTATAAGCCAGGTCTGTAGATATAGCAACCAGTTCCGTCAACCTATCAGGATAGCTCAAACAGGCCTGTAGCTATAGTGACCTGAGGAGCTGATGTAGGTCATATAAGAGGGGATATCTAGGAATAGGTAGGACACTGTTAATGGACATATATTGCAAAGTGACTTGTTTTTGCAAGATCTTTGGCATAAAAAGCAGTCCTTGTAGTGAGGCAACCCCTTTAACTCTGTTCACGGATGATTCTGGTTTTCAGTGAATATCTTGGGAAGACAGAAACTTGAGAGCTAAAACCTTCCAAGGCACCTGATTTACCTATGTGCCAAATTGGTACAAATTAGCCCTGTCATTTGGCGGTGCATAGGAAGCAGGCAACAGAAAATCTTTTCTATATACAAAGCAATAAGTTCAAGGTATGCTGTATACATAGATTAGCAGAAATCCTCTAGGCTTTCTGCGTCTCTGCACCAGCAGTCATGTCACTACATCAGTAATTGCAGATGCTGCTGGGTCTTATCAGATCCAGAATAGCTCTGCTGTGGGTAATTAGTGTTGAGCGATTTTTATCGACAAAGTTGAAATCGGCAAGGTTTTTATGGTGATCGAAATTTCCAGATCATGCGATAATTAAGGTTAAAATCTGAGCATCATCTATTAAGATCGCGCCTTTTTCGGCGCTTCCTTTTAATTTGGCGGCAGAAAAATGAGATTACAGAATAGGCGGGGAATGTGGTCGACTTTTCTGACTGGGTTGGTTGGTTGGATGGGGGAAAAATACTGACTGTTTTACAAAAAAATTTTTTTATATTTTTCACCCCATATAACCCTCCCCCCCTTCCCCAAAACCCCGCAAAAAGATTTTTTCCCAGAGGGAAAACCCCTATATTAAACTGTGTCCTTCCCAAATTTGTTATATTGAGATTGAAGATTTTTTGTAGTTTAGCTAGAGAATTTTAAAGCAGCATTACCGCTGTAAATTTACGCGTGGGAGCGGGAGGGGGGGGGGGGGAGGCCGGGGCGAAAAGTGAATTTTATGCCAACATTATTAATATTGAGATTCTCACAAAGTATCAAAGCCCCTGTGTCCATTCCCAAAATTAGGATATTGTAATATACCTACCCAAAACAGGTATTATCCGTATGGGGGAGGTCATTTTCCTAAAAACCAATGTTTGCCTCCCCCCAGCCCGGAATAAATTTGTGTACGGGGGGCACACGAGCTCCCCATAGGAGTACCCCCGAGTGGTGGAAGACTTACCCTTAAAAAAGAAAAAATGTGTTTAAGGCGAAACGAAGCAGCTTTGGGCAAATTGATTTTGCTCTCAAAAAAGTTACCCCCAATAGAGAGGAAATACTCAAAAGCACGCACCCCACAATCATTTGGGGTATGCCAAAAAAGGGAGTTTCTCGAATTGGAGAAAAGATCCAGAAAAGGGGACTATTTGTTCCAAAACAAGGGACCCAAAAAACGGTTGGGACGGGGGGATCCCCCAAAAGCATTGATGAGGCATTTTTTAAGGCACTTTAAGTGATAGATCGAGAGCTAATGGTGTGGA
>JAODAL010050554.1:0-27323 GCA_025379985.1 Phyllomedusa bahiana
CCAGGGGGGTAAAATAGAGGGCCCCAGGCAGGTATATAGAGGGCCTCAGGCAGGTATATAAGGGGCCCCAGGCAGGTATATAGAGGGTCCCAGGCAGGAATTTTTTGAGGGTCCCAGGCGGGGTTTTAGATGGGGCCCCCGGCAGGTAATAGTTGGGCCCCCGGGAGGCAGGGTTTTATAACAATACTTACCTTTAATCCTTCCCCCCCGGGGCCCCCCTTTTTGACACTGCCCCGGGGTGACGAAATCACCCGGGCCAAACTTTAGGGACGCACCTCCCTCAAGCTCCCCCCGAACCCACCAGGGCCCCGGGGGCCTTAGGGGGCACAAAGGCCCCTCTAATGCATGAGGAGATACCAATATTATAAATGGCACATAGCAGGTGCGGGCCCCCGGGGTTTAAGTTCCCTTTCGGCTTGCAAACCCCCTGGGCCCTTTTCCCAAAATGCTGGACGATCCTCCCGGGGAAAGTGTTTCCAAAATTTTCCCCTTAGATGTGGGGTTGGCTGGGTTTTTGCAGAGGAGTATCTGGTTTTGGGTTTAAATTTTTAGTCCCCACTCAAGGCTCATTTAGTCGAATGGGAACCCTTTAGGGAAAGGTAATCCCAAAAAGGTGGTCAAAGTCCTTCTCTTTTCCCCCCGAAATTTAGCATGAAAAATTTGGGATATACTTTTCTTTTTGGTCAATGGTGGGGATAGGGAAAAAGAATCTACTCCAAAATAAAGAAGGTTAATAATTAAATAAGTCCCAAAATCTTGGTAGGGCTTTTTTAAAAAGGTTTGATTTGAAAGGGGGGGGCAAACCCCCAATTGGTAAAACCAGGAGAGACGCTTTCCCTTTCCCTTCCCGGGAGCTTTTATTTTTTCATGGAGCAAATTTCAGGCTTATAAAATCTTCTACACTGTTTAAATTTTCTCCCACCAAAAGGAAAAAAAAATTTAAAGCGGGCCTTTTGGGTATGTAATTTTTAAATTGCCAAATTTGATAAATATAATGTAATATAATATGCTACATTTTAACATTTTTGCAGATCCTATTCTTTTTTTTTTTTTAACTGAAAAGTTTTTTCCCCCTTTGGGTTGGCTTTTTGAACCTTTTCCCGAGCAGTTTAAACCAAGAAGGACCGATTTCATCCCTTTTTCTGGGGAAAACATTGATTTTTTATGGATGTCCAAATTTATAAGCGCCCTATAAAAACCCCCGGGAATTTTTGTCCAAAAAATTCTTAAAAGGGTGGGGTTTTTTAGGGGAAAAAAAAAATATTGTATTTTTTTCTATCTATTGTAAAAACCCATAGAAACAGGGTTTTTTAAGGGAAAAAAAAGCGAGGATCCCCCATACTAAACCCCACAGTAGAGGGACGAAACCTCTTTTAAAAAATACAACCCAAAAACAGGAGAGGAGACAGATCCTCTATATAAAAAACCCCACAGGAGAGGAGAAAAGGGTCCCCTATACTACACCAAACAGGAGAGGGGGACAATCCTCTTACTTTCACCCCAAAAAGGGGGAGGAAAACAGGAATCTATATAACACCTCCAGGGGGGAAGGGGCAGGGTCCTCTTACTAGCCACCAGGAGAGGAGCAGATCCTCTTTACTCCCCCCAAGGGATTCGGGATCCTCTTTTACTACACCACACAGGAGAAAGGGGAAAGATCCCTTCCCATACTACCCACACGGAGAGGGAAAAGATCCCCCTAAATAACCCACAGGGAAAAGAAGTTTCCTTTATAAATACCCCACAGGAAAGTGGGCAGTTTCCCCTATACTACAAAACCCCACAGGGGAGGAGACAGTCCCCCTATTCTAACCCCCACAGAGAGGAGAAATTCCCCTATACTACAACCCACAGGAGGGAGAAATCCTCTAAATTTCAACACAGGAGAGGGGGAAGATCCCCTATACTACACCCCACAGGGAGGGACAATCCTCTAAACTAACCACACAGGGGAGGAGAAGATCCTTATTTTAAACCACACAGGAAGGAGACAAAAATTCCCCCTTACCAAAAAACCACAAAGAGGGGAGACAGTCCTTAAATACACCACAAAAAGGGGGGAGGAACAGTCCTCTATTTCTACACCCCACAGGAGAGGGGACAGATCCCCTATATAACCCCAAAAAGGACGGGACAGAAAACCCCTATATAAAGCCACAAAAGGAGGGTTGGGGGAAAATCCTCTATACACAAACCCCAAAGGGAGGAACAGATCCTCTAAAACAAAACATTTTTTAAAACACCCCCAAAGGGAAAGGGGACAGATCCCCTTTTTCTACTACACCAACCCGGAGGGGACAGACCCCTAAACTACACCACAAGGGGAAGGGGCCGTCCTCTATACTACACCACACAGGAGAGGAGGGGCAGATCCCCCAAAACACCCACAAAGGGAAAGATCCCCTATATTTTCCACACAGGGGGAGGAGACAGGAAACTTTATATACAACCCCACCCGAGAGGAGACAGTCCCTTCTTACACCAACAGGAGAGGACCGATCCTCCCATACTACACAACAGGGGGGAGGACAGTCCTCTAAAATTTAAAACCCAAAAAGGATAGGAGACAGTTTCTAAAAACACACCAGGAGAGGAAAAACTCTATATACACCAAAAGGGGAGGACCCAAACCCCTTAAAATTTCACCACAAAAGGAGAGGGACAGTTTCCCCCTATAATACAAACCCCAAAAGGAGGGGAAAATCCCCTTTTAAAATCACCAACGGAAAAGGGACAGATTTTTCATAAACACCACAAAAGGGGAAGGGGAAGGTCCTTATCCCACACCAAAAAAAGGGGAAAAGGGGCAGATTCCCTTTATTTCTAAAACCACAAAAGGAGGGGGAGACAGATCCCTTTACTACACCACAAGGGGAGGAGACAGATCCTCTATACTACAAACCCCACAGGAGGGGCTGAAAGATTTCCCCTATATAAAACCCCACAGGGAGGAAAACAGATTTTTTAAAACACCCCCCACAAAACAAAAAAGAGGAGACAAATCCCTAATATACACCACAGGGAAGTGGGGCAGATCCCCCCTATCACACCCACAGGAGGGGGAGACAAAACCTTATAATAACCCCACAGGAGAGGGAAAAAACAGGAATCCTCTATACTACAACCCCACAGGAGAGGGGACAGATCCCTTACTCACCCCACAGGAGAGGGGAAGGGTCCTCTTAATTTCACCCCACATGTAGGGGGGACAGAACCTCTATAAATACAACCCCCAAGGGAAAGGGGGCAGATTTTTCTATTTTTTTAAAAAATAACAACCCAAAAACCAGGAGAGGGACAGATCCCCCTATACTACACCCCACAGGAGAGGAGAAAATCCTCTATACTACAACCCCACAGGAAGGAACGATCCCTTTTTTTAAAATCCCCCACACGGAAAGGGAGAAAGATCCCCTATACTACTCACACAGGGGAAAGGGGAAGATCCTCTTACTACACCACACAGGAGAGGAGACAGATTCCCCTTTTATACCAAACCCCACAGGAAGGAGGAGATCCTCTTTAATACACCCCACAGGGGGGGAGAAGATCTCCTAAACTACACCCAAAAAGGAGAGGAGCAATCCTCTAACTACAAAACCCCCACCGGAGAGGAGAAAAATCCCCTTTTTACAAAACCCACAGGAGGGGAGAAGATCCTCAAAAACACAAAAAAACAGGAGAGGGGGGAACCTCTATAATACACCAACGGGGGAGGAGGAAAATCCTCCCATAAAAAAAAACCAATCACACAAGGAGGGGACAAATTTTTCTAAACACACCACACAAAAGGGGGGGACAGTCCCCTAAACAACACACCCAGGAGAGGAGACCGCCCCTATAACTTTTAAACCCCCAGGAGAGGGACAAAACTCCTTTTACTACACCCACAGGGGGAGGAAAAGTTTCCCCTTACACACCACAAAAGGGGGAGGAGACAGTCCTCTAAACTACACCACACAAAGGAGAAAAAAAGGAAGGGGGCGATCCTCTATAATACACCACACCCGGAGAAGGGGCAGAACCTCTATACTTTCCCACACGGAGAGGGTGACAGATTTTCCCCTATACCCACATCACCCCCGCGGGGGAGACAGATTCCCCTATAAAAAAACACCGACAGGAAAGGGGGCAGTTCTATCTACACCCCACAGGGGAGGGTGAAAGCTCCTTTACTCCAAACCCCCCAGGGGAAAGGGGACAGATCCCTATACTAGCCACAAGGGATTGACCGATCCCCCTAAACTCGCCACACAGGAGAGGAGACGATCCTTTTATCCCAACCCCCCAAAGGAGGGGGGAAAAGTTTCCTTTTATACTACACAAAACGGGGGTAGGAAAAAAGATCCTCTATATTAAAACCACAAGGAGAGGGGACCCCCCCCTCCTTATACAACCCCAACAGGAGAAAGGGGGCAGTCCCCTATTTCTACACCCCACAGGGGGAGGAGAAACTTTCCTTTTATTTTACACCAAAAGGAGAGCTGAAGAACCCCCTTTTACTTTCAAACCCCAAAGGAGAGCTGACAGGAAAACCCCTGCTAATTTTCACCCCAAAAGGAGAGGGGAAAAAAATCCTTTACTCCCCACGGGGGAGCTGACCGATCCTCATACTACACCCCCACAGGAGAGCTGACAGATCCTCATACACACCACACGGAAAATCCCGACGGATCCCCTATCCCACACCACAAAAGGAGACTGACGGGTCCTCTATAAAACACCCCACAGGGGGAGACAGATCCCCCTATACTACACCACACAGGAAGGGGGACCAAAATCCTTATACTAACCCCCAAAAAAACCCAAGGAAAGAGGAGACAGTCCTCAAAACTACAAACCACAAAAGGAAAAGGTGGGGCAGATCCTCATACTACACCACACAAGGAGAGGGCGATCCTATACTAAACCACACAGGGAAAAATTTTTGGGGGGCAGAACCCCCTAATTTTCCACACAGGGAGGAGACAGATCCTTATACTACCCAAACCCCCAAAAGGGGGGAAAAAAAGGAAAGATCCTCAATAAACAAAAACCCGCCCAAAAAAACAGGAGAGGAGACAGTCCTTATATTTTAACCCACACAGGAAGAGGGCAGATTCCCCTATAAATACCCCCACACAGGAGAGGGACAGAACCTCTATACTACACCACAAAAAACCCCAAACCAACCCCAAAAGGGGAAAGGGGACAGAACCTCTATACTACCAACCCCAGGAGGGGGGACAAACCTCTAAATTTCAAAACCCCACAGGGAGGGGGAAGAAACCTCTATACTACACCACACAGGAGAGGGGGACCCGATTTCCTTTTTATACTACACCACAAGGAAGGGGGCCCTTTTGGGGCAGATCCCTTTTACTAAACCCACGGAGAGGAGACAGATTCCTTTTTATATAACCCACACAGGAGAGGAGGGCAAAATCCCTTTTATAATACCCCACAGGAGAGGAGGGCAGTCCCTTCTAAAAAACTACAGCCCCAAAAACAAAGGGGAGGAGACGATCCTCTATATTAAACCCCACACAGGAGAGGAGACAGATCCTTAAAACTACAAACCCCACAGGAAGGAGACAGATCCCTTACTACAACCCCAAAAAGGAAAAGGGGACAGATCCTTTTTTAAAATAAATTTATTACCCACACGGAAAAGGAGACAGATCCTCTATACTACACCACAAGGGAAAAATTCCCCCTTTCCCCGGGGGTGTCTTTTAAAAGGGCCCGGATACTTATTTAAATAATTTTTTTTTTGGGTTTTTTTTACTTCCAAAAAGCAAAATGAAATCGTTTTAATTAAAGATGTCCTCCTACCAATTTGCTGCTGTGGGTTTTTTTTTAACCACCCTTTTCCCAACTGTGGCATTGCATCTAAAAACCCAAAATATGCTCCTGCTTTGGGGGGTCTATGTTCCCCCCCCCTCCCTTCACTAGTGTTATGAAATAACAGCAAGGACAGGGATGAGGCAGTATTCCCTTTTCATTGATTAAAAAACTTACCATATACGATTTGCTGTTCTGATTTTGCTTAGTTTGTGGTTACTTTATTTTTTCTCCCTTTTTGTGCACAAGTTCCCTGGTTTAAAGGCCCCCCTTTCCCTGCTTCAATAGGCTGTAGCAGCATTGACTGGAATAGTGATGTCTCTGCCTGCTGTTCGTTACAGTTGAAACCAGAAGTTTACATACAATATATACACTAACTGACATGAAATCAGAATAAACCTTCCCCGTTTTAGGTCAATTAGGAACCAAATTATTTTATTTCCAAACAAATGAGAGAGGAAATTTTTATTACTTTCTGCAAAATCAAAAATTTCCCTACACCGGGGTTACTCGCCTTTAAACAATTTGGGACAGCCCCTATGGGATGTCAGGTTTTGGGAAACTTTGATTTATGGTGTAATTTGGAAAATTGAGGTAATTTGAGGGGACATGCTTCTGTGTGTAACAACATGGAAGTCTAAAGAAATCGCCAATATCAGGAAAGAAATTTTTGGGGCTTGCACAAGTTGGATCATCCTTGGGTTCAATTTAAAATACCTGAAAGGGGCCTCTTCATTGTACAAACAATTTTATCAAGTACAAACAAGATGGGAATGTCCAGCCATCTATGCTCAGGAGGAGATGGGGGGTTTTATGTTCAAGAGAAATTTCCCTTTCTCCAAAAGAAAAACAAATTAAAAGCCCAGATTAATATTTCAAAAATTTACACAGGAACAAAGACCTACATTTTTGGAGGGGGGACATGTCCTGTGGTCTGCAAAACTAAAATTGCAACTGTTTGGCCATAATGACCATTGTTTTTTTTATTACGTTTGGAGGAAAAAGGGAGAAGTTAGAAGACTAAGAAACATCCCAGCTGTAAAACACAGGAGTGGCAGCATATGTTATGGGGTCTGTTTTTGCGCAAGAGGGACTGAGTGCATGTCACAAAATAGATGGCATCATGAGAAAAAAAAGAGTTATGTGGCAATTATCTGAGAACAGCCTCAAGACTTCATGCCACGAAGTTTAAAGTTTGGGTGGAAATGGGTCTTCCAAAAGGACATTGACCTGAAGTGCTGCCAAATGGTTACAAAGTGGCTTTAAGGATATACCAAGTCAATGCTTTGGAGTGGCATCACAAAGCCCTGATCTATAATTCCTAGTGAAAAAATTTATGGGCAAGCTGAATAAGCAGGTGTGTGCAAGGCGACCCTAAAACATGGCCTCAGTTACACCAGTTATGTTAGAGGAGAGGCCAAAAATTCCTACAAAATATTCTGAGAAGATTGTGGATAGGATCCAAAAAATTTGACCAAGTCCTACCAGTTTTTGGACAATGCTACCAAATACTAATTGAAATGTATGAGAGGAAACTTTTTGACTTTGCAGATAGTAATAAAAATGCCTTAAAATTCTCTCTCTCATTATTCTGGCATTTGGCCAATATAATAAATTTGGTTCCTAATTGACTTAAAACGGGGAAGGTTTATTCTGATTCTGTTCGTAGTAGAAAACCTGCAGATGGGGCTTTTTATATAGTGCATGGAAACTTCTGGTTTCATTTGTATTACTGAGAGGACTCCCACATGATTAGACCTAGACTAGGAACAAACTGAAAAGTGAACATCAGGGGTCTGAAAATAAATGAAGGAATGAAGATTGCAGACTTAAAATCAGTGCAACGTATTTCTGTGTCTATATTCTTACAGCACTAATTATATTATCCCACAGGCACCTGCTTTCTGGGTAGACTTCAGTAATTTGGCCACTGTCCTTGCTCCTCCTCCTGCTGTTAATTATCCCGCTTGATTTCAACACGTGTAGATTGCCGCATTACTCTGATGTATTTCACTGTATGGCTTAGTTGCACTATTTTTCTATGGTGGGTAATGTAACATAAAGTTAATGAATGGGCCTTAATCAATGCTGCTGCTCGTTAGCACATAGCTCTGCAGGTGATGAATTAGCGCTCCCAGTATCCCTATTACCTTGTAGGGCTGGATATCCACAAGGTATTTTTCTCCTGTAATTGGGTTACGGCTCACGGTTTCCAGCCATAAGAAATAATGTCTGTTCCAGAACTTTGGGGAAAGTAAAAAAAAAAAAAAAAAAAAAAAAAAAAAACAAACTTTGGCTTTTTATTATTACTATAACTAGAACCAGTTAACTTTATGTTTTGGGCACACATTGAAGGTTTTTTAATTTACAGTATTTAAAGGAGTGATAAAATAGTCCACATTTTCTTTTAGGTCACGTTAAATAATACCAATCCTCAATTAATGTCATTTTGCTTTTACATGTTCCTTCTCTTATCTGATTACTGTTCAGTACAAATATAGGTACAAAAGAAGGTACAGACTATGCAGCTCAACTACTGTGCATGTGTGACCACAGATTAGGTGTAGAAGAAGAGTGAAGAAATCAGGCGATACCTTTTTCAGGCTACTGAGTAAATTGTGGTGAGCTTTCGAGAGTATAGCTCTCTTCTTCAGATATGGTGTTATACAAGAAAACTGAAAATTTACCAGACTTTTTATACACAAAAGACATGGACCTTCAATGGAACTTTAGAATCTATAAAATAAACAAATGCCTATATGTAGAGTAGTTATTTTACAAAGGTCAAGGAATAACAATCTGGAAAACTTGTGAGGCGTGACGGAGGGACTCAGTAATACTTTTTCCTTATCTCTTTGCTTTCGGTGTGATTGTTTTTTTTTTTATGACCCTCACAGTTCACACATAGTGTGACATGTAGCTGGGATGATGTTAAGTCCATTTGCAATTCTAAGTTTTTTGAAAGATCCATTTACTTTTTTGTATAAAAAAGTTGTAAAATTTTCAGTTCTTGTATAACACCATGTCTGTAGAAGAGAGCTAGACTCTCGAAAGCTCACCATCAATATACTCAGGTAGCCTTCTTAAAAGGTATCGCCAGATTTCTTCATCTTTATACTTTCAATGGCTAACATGGTACAACATTATACTACTAACACTGATTAGGTGGACATTCTGAAAGGGAATAACAAAAACACCATGTCCATGTCAGCTATTCAACATCTTGACAGATGAGCAGTTTTATTACATTTGAATTTTTTTTTATGTTTGGCTTGATGTAACAGAAATATGCAATATTAAGTCACGGAATAACCCTTTTAAAGATACAATAATTCATCCTTTTTATAGTAAAATTCAGATACAGGACATCCTTCCGACATCCGAGGTACCAGATTATCAGAACTAAATACAAATATAGTATGTATTAATATACAACTATGTGCTTATATACAGTGTCTCTCAAAAGGGAGTACACCCTTCACATTTTTGTAAATATTTTACTATATTTCTTCATGGGACAACACTGAGGATATGACACTTTGATACAATGTAAAGTAGTCAGTGTGCAGATTGTATAAATTTGGCGTGCCCTCAAAATAACTCTACACAGAGCCATCAATGTCAAAACCGCTGGCACGAAAATTAAGTACACCCTTAAGTGGAAGTGTGACCATCATTATTTTACAGCACTGCCTTAACTCTCTTGGGCATGGAGGTCACTAGAGCTTCATAGGTTGGGGCCACTGGAATCCTCTTCCCTCCTTCATGACGGCATCACAGAGCTGATGGATGTTAGAGACCTTGCTCTCCTTCACCTTGTTTTTGAGGATGCCCCACAGATAATCAATAGGGTTTAGGTCGGGAGACATGCTTGGCCAGTCCGGCACCTTTACCTTCATTTTCTTTAGCAAGGCAGTGGTTGTCTTGGAGATGTTTGGGGTTATTATCATGTTGGAATACTGCCCTGCAGCCCAGAAGGGAGAGGGTCATGTTTTGCCTCAGTAGGTCACAGTTAACATGTTGGATTTCATGGTTCCCACAATGAACTGTAGCTCCCCACAGCCTGCAGTATTCATGCAGCCCCAAATAATGACAAACCCACCACCATGTTTGACTGTAGGCAGGACACACTTGTCTTTGTACTCCTCACCTGGTTACCTCCACACACGCTTGACACCATCTGAACTAAATAAGTTTATCTTGGTTTCATCAGACCACAGGACATGGTTTCAGTAATTCATGTACTTAGTCTCCTTGTCTTCAGCAAACTGTTTGAGGATTTTTTGTGCCTCATCTTCAGAAGAGGCTTCCTTCTGGGATGACAGTCATGCAGACCAGTTTCATGCAATGTTCGGCGTATTGTCTCAACACTAACAGGCTGACCCACCCCCTCTGTAATCTCTGCAGCAATGCTGGCAGCACTCATACATCTGTTTTAAAAAGACAATCTCTGCATATGACGCTGAGCACATGCTCTCGACTTCTTTGGTCGACCATGGTGAGGCCTGTTCTGAGTGGAACCTGTCTTGTTAAACTGCCGTATGGTCTTGGTCACTGTGCTGCAGCTTAGTTTTAGAGTGTTTCAGGACAATCTTCTTATAGCCACGGCCATCTTTATGTAGAGCAGCAATTCTTTTTTTCAGGTTCTCAGAGCGTTCTTTGCCATGAGGGGCCATGTTGAACTTCCAGTGACCAGTATGAGAGTGTGAGAGCGATAGTGCCAAATCTAAAACACCTTCTCCCCATTCACACCTGAGACCTTGTAAAAGTAACGAGTGACACCATGGAGGGAAAATGGCAAATTGGTCTATTTTCACTTAGGGGTGTACTCTCTTTTGTTGCCAGTGGTGTAGACATTGATGGCTGTGTGCTGAGTTATTCTGAGGAAACCTTATATGTTTTATGTCCATTAGATTAGGGATGACTGCCCAAGTAGGATGCTTTGGGATCCCTTACTGGAGTTAGTAAATTACTGTATATATAAGGTTTTCTGTTAATAGGTGGTGTTCCACCAGACTTGATAATAGAAAAGGAGCTATTCCTTCTAGAAGTAGAAAGGATACATTGAGAGGTTGGAAATCAGGTTTTTTAAATAGTGTGTATAGAAGTTAAGTGTTACACATAATAAAAGTTACGTTTTAGTGTTTTATAGATAGAGAACTGATAGAGATTAAGTTTGCCCATGGCAAAATAGTAAATATAGAGTTATTCTGAGGGCACAACAAATTTACAATGTTATTCAAGCTGTACAATGACTACTTTACATTGTATCAAAGTGTCAGATCTTCAGTGTTGACCCATGAAAAAATACAGTACAATATTTACAGAAATGTGAGGGGTGTACTCAGGGGCGTAACTTTGGTTCAAAAAGTGGGGGGGACCAATTTTCCCTCTCATCCCCTATTTTCTTATCCCTCCCTCCTCCCTCCTTCACTTGCTTCCCTATCACTTCCCTCCCTTCCCTGTCTCCCTCCTCTCCCTGCAGTGAAGTGGGCCGCCTCTAACCCAGCTAGGAGGTCTGAGGGAGTTGCTGGGAGCTCCCCCCAGCAGGTCCGGGCGAGTCCTTATGGCAAACACTTTTGGTGCAATCCATAAGGTTATGAGTGGCTTTCTAATTACTTAAGATTTAGAGCAGATGGGACAAAAAGCAAGCCTGGCAATGAAAAACTCGAAACCAGCGACACCTATAATGTTTTCCCTCTAGATGGAAATAAAAAATGTGGTGCAGTGCTGCAAATTTCGCTTTAACCCTTCCACCCCATCACTTACTCCAATTAAATTTGTTATACCACAAAAGAATGAGGAAAAATAAAAGAAACCCAATCTCCCTGTACCCCTAGGAATGACTTTATGTCAATACTGTAACCCCAAAATTTTATTTTATTGCATACCATACACGCAGAAGATTACACACTCACTGCACCCAAAAATTAATTATAATACACATGGGAGCCACAGAAATTATATTAACTACTGCACCTTAAAAATGAAATTGCACAATGTAGCAAGAAATTTATAAGTACTGTACCCAAAAATTGGTATTATATTACCACAGTTGAGCCCTCAGAAATGAATTACATTACAAATTCACTGTACTCAGAGATTACTCACACGTTACCCCAGAGATTACATTACACACCTTCCCCAGAGATTTTTTAACATTGCCCACTGTACCCCAGAGATTAAATTACACACCATACCCAGAGTTTACTTAACATTGTTTCCAGAAATTACACTACACCCATACACGAGAGATTAAATTACCACTGTACCCAGAGATTACATTACACATTGTACCCGAGTTACATTACACACTGTACTCAGGAATTACATTGCACACAATCCCCCAGAGACCTACATTTACACACTCTACACCAGAGATTATTCATTACACACTAAATCCCAGATATTACATTACTCACTGTACCCCAGAGATTAGTTTTACACATTATACCCCAAATATTACTGCATAATTCACCGTACCCCAGAGATTACATTACACACTGAACAACAGACATTATATTACACCATGCACCAGAAATTACATTACACAGTGATACCCCAGAGTGTTATTAGATATACACACTGTACCCAGAAATTCATTACACACCATACTCAGAGACGTTTATTATCACCGTATCCCAGAGATTATTAAATTGCACACTATATCCCAGATATTACATTAATTCACTGTACCCCAGAAGATTACATTACACCCGACCCCAGAGATTACATTACACACTGTTCTATCAGAGATAACATTACTCACTGTACCCCAGAGTTTAGTTTACACTCCGTACCCCAGATATTACTGCATTATTCACCGTCCCCAGAGATTACATGACACACGTACAACAGAGATTTATATTGCACCATACCCAGAGAATACATTACACACTGTGCCCAGAGATTACATTCACACCTACCCCCAGATATTATATTGCACATACCAGAGATTACAATACACACCACACCCAGAGATTACATTACACACGTACCAGATTATATTACCACCATACCCAAGATTACATTACACCACTCTATCCTGAGATTACATTGCACAATGTACAACAAAGATTACATTACACCATACCCCAGAGATTATTACATTACACACTGTACCCCAGAGACTAACTACATTAGACAAGGTACCCCAGAAATTGTGTGTGTGATATATACACATATATTGAACACAGACAACAACTACACACTTAGGGTGGGCTCTCATGATGGTTTTCAGCATGTCAGTGTGCTTGCATGTTGGAAATTCGGCGCTTGCAAATGCAGGATTACGACGAGCAAACGACCCCGCTGCGAGGCTGATTTCTGTCTCCTTCCTTAGTGCTGTTAGGGTGGAAAATGCCTCAAATTATTATTTGTAGGACTGCAGTACGCGAGTAGGGTAAAAATTAGTGTCATCTAAACAACGACACTGATTTTACATAGGGTATAGGTAAATCAGTTTCCTGTCGGATTTGACAACCGGTTCTGAGCAGATCCAACACTGAATCCACCCCGAATCCTGCAGTCATATCTTCTGCATGATGTAATGTTCAACCCAGCGTATAGTGGGGCATACTGTGCGGGGGGGGGGGGGGGGGGGGGGGGGGGGGGGGCGGGGGGGGGGGGGTGGGGGGGTTGGGGGTGTCTGCTATATGCCGGGTGTTTTAGAAGTATGCATGGCCCAGTCACACACTTCTAATAAATGCTGCGGGGTCGGCCCCATTCACTTTATTTTCTCCCTCGGTACATAGTGCAGGGAAGACGTGGACATGGCTAGACACCATGGCGGTACAGTATATACCGTCTTATATGCAGTACAACCCGTACTCACATGAACACACAGCGCCTAGCACCCTTGTCCCCTCCGGAGTGTCTCCTGTAGTCTGGTGCAGTGGCATTCTGCAAGAGCTTCTCTTCGTCTCTGATGAGGGCTGAGCATAGGGGGAAGTGGTTTTCAATGGGAGGGAAAGATACAGCCACAGATACGAGTGTGCTGACTGTGAGCAGTGTTCTGATTGGTGAAGCAGCCCCTGCTGACTCCTGCTCCACCAATATGTGCTGCTCACTCTGCACTGACACTTGGGTCTACCTACCTACTCTGTCCCCCCAAGATGCACAGAAATATAAGCGGCAAAGGGTTAACTTCTTCCTCTCTGTGCTCTGCTCTCCCCTTACTTACCGTATTCTCATGCTTTCACATGTATTTTTTTATTGAAGTGCCTAAAAAGTGGGGGGGGGACCGTCCCCACCTAGAAAAAAGTGGGGGGGACCAGTCCCCTCCGTACCCCCCTAAAGTTACACCTATGGGTGTACTCACTTTTGAGAAATACTGTAGATATTGAATTTATCAAATTATTATTTTTTTTTTACAGACCAGGGACAGTTATTACAAAAGATTCCAAGACGTCTTCGAAAATCTATGTCATCAAAAGTGTAAGTGCATCATACCTGTCCTTCCATATCACATCTCCCCCAGGACATCCTTCCTTGTCTTCAGGTTTATATTATACAAAGCAAAGTTCAGCTTTCCAGATGAGACAAAGAAGAACTTGTTATTTGGCACAATTTATGTTAATATCGCAATGTGTTATTTATGGTTTTCCATAGAACCTTAATCACAATGCAGCCCCAAAGAGTTAAGGGGTGTTCTCACCATGTAGTTTCACAGGGCCTGATTTTTACAGTCAGTTAGGCTCCCACTTTCCTTACAGCCAGTGACTACATTTCAGCTCTGCTATTCACCCGGGAGCCTCTTAGGGTATGTTCACACGGGCAAATTTCAGCACGCATTTGCACTCTAATATGGACGAGATGCACACCGAAATTACGGTAATCCATAGTTCTCATAGAGAACTATGGATTATGCCTCCTCTCCCCGCTCGTACAATACGATCGTATTGTACAACCCGGGGAATAAGTGACAGTCAATTACTTAGGGCGAATTACGCGCCGCGAGTAATGCTGTCATTGGGGGCCAGCGGGCTGCCGCCCCCCCCCCGCGCCGCGGGAGTATGTGCGTATCAGCACGATTCAATTTCTCCCGCCGTTAATTGCGCCATACTGTACAAGCCACAATTACGCCGTGTGAACATAGGCCTTAGGGGGTTCATCTACTCAGTAGGAAATTCAAATTTAAAAATACAAATACTGACAATAAATAACCCATCCCCACAGACTTCAATTTGAAAAATCTGAGCTGTATTACACATGACTCTGAGGCCCAATTTAAAAAATGCTCTTTCTATTCCCAAAAAACCGAAGAACGTGCTCAATATTAGCCGTATTTCATTGGAAATAGCGGAAAAATATTTATTGTAAGTCGGTTGAAGTCGATGAAGATACGCGTTTTGTGCATGTCCAAAATCTCAATAGTTCTCTCTAATGCAAAAAAAAGACTGAAAAACCGAATTCGAAAAACCATGTAAAAAATGTGGCAAAAAGGATAACCGAGTTAATTCCTTAGGTTTTTGTGTAAAATACTGTTTTAAAATATGTGGGTTTTAGGATTTAGGGTTTGCGGAGTATTTTGTAATTTGTCGTAATGAATGGCTCCCTTAGAGGGATATGAGAGGGAAGGGGGGGGGTTAAAACACAAGGGCACAAGCGTGCGAGCTTTAAAGGGTTAAAGTTTGTCAGGTGAGGAAGATTTACGAGTCCGTGTGGCTGATAAGACACAGTTTAGGGAGTGACCTCACCTTCTTGACCAGGGCTGCCTAGGAAGTGTTCTATAAACCCCAACGCGGAGAGTCCCCCCTAACTTCTTAACTCTGAAGAAGCAAAATCAGGGAACAATGTATTTGGTGATAATCTTTGTTTCCTTTGTCTACATGTTTAAAGCTAATACAATGTGGTGAGAATATACTTTAAATGATTCTTTTAGCTCTGCTTATGTATAGATTATTATTGTTTAATATGCACCACAATAGCTGGAGGCATGAGGAAAGGAAATGCGAGTGAGGATATGCTATCACCAAGTATCAGTGCTTTTCTGTCCCCCCCATCCTAATTCAGTATTATCATAAGTGAAACTGAAGCCAAAAGTGCAGTCCAAAACTTTGTCTAGCATGAATAGTACTGTGCCAAGAGACAAATTGTTCGATGCCCAGCTCTGCCAAGTTGCAAGAGATTGCAACTACCTTAATTTAGTGCTCGTGGTTACGCTGTCTTGAAAAACAAAGTAATTCGTCTCTTTGGAAGAACACAGGAACCTTCCAAACAATGACGCTCTTGTGAAGTTCAAATGCCGCGGAGATTGTCCTCTTGGCACAGTTCATTGTCAAATATTATGATCTTGTCTTAAAGTAGTTTGTCATCACAAACATCGATGAATGTTGATAGGTTATTGCAATTAATGTCGGATCGGTGCTTCTCCCACCTCTGGGATTTGCCACTATCTCCAGAATGGCCCCTGATATTCCCTGTTCTGAATGGAGACGTAGCTGCGCTTGTACGGTTAGCCAGGGGCGTAGCTATAGGGGGTGCAGAGGTAGCAGTCACTACTGGGCCATGCAGCCTGATGGGCCCAAAAGCCCTTCTGCCACATAAGGAGATACCAGCATTGTAAATAAGTGGCAAATGGCAGCTGGGGGGCCCATTTCACTTTTTGCAATAGAGCCCCAGAGCTTCAAGTTACGCCTTTACGGTTAGCCTTCATTCATTTCAATGGGAGTTCCAGGTGCAGGTTAGCAGGTACATTCAGCTGTACTTGGAACTCCCATTGAAATAAATAGAGAGCAACCATGCAAGCGCGGCCTCTTCAGAATGGGGAGTTTCAGGGGATCGTTCTGACCCGCACCTATCTGACATTGGCCTATTGTATCGATTTGCCATCATTCTTTGTGATGGCGAAGCCCTTTAAGATAAGCTATCAAATCTAACTGGTGGGAGTGCGACTTCTAGCACCCTTGTCGACAAACTCAATGTTGATGTGAATGTTCCTTTAAATGTGTTGATTAGGTAATAATTTGAGTTTTTAAATAGCATGCTGCGGCCCTTTGAGAATAAAAAAAAATATATACTCACCTCCCCTCTTACCTTGGATCCAGCACTGCGCCATATTCAGTCTCTGCCACTCGGTGGCTGCACCAACCATGTGGCATTGACTGACAACAATGTTCAAGGCACTGGCTTCTGAATGAGGACATCAACCAATGCCCCGTGACCGCTGTAGGCAACCAGCAGCTGCATCTGTGGCATTCCGTTCCACAGAAGACCGGAAGATAACAGAATACCGGCAGAGGGTGAGGACGACGCATCGCTGGATCCACGGTGTGGGAGGGGGGGGGGGCATCATTTATTCATGGTGTAACATCGGTACGACGTGACTTCCTTTTATAGTCGGGGCTAGCCGAAAACGTATTTAAAACATACAATTAAAATCTCATTGATACTTATTAAACAACAAATAGTACCACTACTGTTTTCCTGTTCTCAATACTGAAAGATGCTAAGCCTACGTTCTCAATAATGGAACATTAAATCATGCCGCTTGTTTAATCCCTGCGGGACTCTGGTGTTCAAATGGAAAATCCACCAGCCTCATTTAATAGCTCAATGAGATTTTAATTGTATGTTTTAAAAGTATGTCACGTGACGTTTTCGGCTAGCCCCGACTATAAAAGGAAGTCACGTCGTACCGATGTTACACCATGAATAATGGAAATGGTTCCTGAAACGCGTCGGTTATACTCGTGTTCCACTATGTGTTACCTCTTCAAGGTTTTTTAATGGATTAAATAAACTAGAAGCTTTATTCAAAGGATAAATGAGAGTTAGTGGATTTTTTGGATCGTGCACGTCTTCTTTTTTTCTATACAAATATATACAGGAGAAACTGACCCCGGACCCCTTTACTTTCCGTGCAACCACCCCCTGTCGTAGAAGGTGAGCTGAAATCTCCTATTGTTTTCATGATCATTTATTTTATAGGACAGCAGTATCCATTTTTTCTTGGACAACCCTTTTAGATGATGGAAATGGAGGTATTGTGTTGTAAACCACCACAAAATTTATGGTGCGCTCTGGATGTGGTGCAGCCCCTTCATTCATCTGTTAGTTTTTGTCACAGGATGCCATAATATGGCCATATTACGGCCTACAACGGTGCTTGAAAGTAAGTGAAGCTTTTTGAAAGTTTTAGGGCGACATGTCTGAAAAATGGCGTATCTATGCCAGTTTTTGGCACATTAAATCAGTGTAAAATGCGCCTGAAAGTCCGACAGTTTCTAAAATCTGGCTGTCAGGAATACCTTAATGCGCCTAAAAAGGCGCATTGCACCGAAAAAAGGCGCATCACACAAAAAAGGCGCATTGCGCAAAATGCGCGCATAGCTATCATTGGTAGTATATGTAATGCGGGCCTACCGCGGTGCATTGCCCGACGGCGCAAAACATATGTAATGCGCCTCGCTAGGTGCATTGTGCGATGGGGGCGCACAGCGCACCATATTTAGGCGCATTATAAGGTGTTGTGCCCGGCGTATAATGCGCCTAGTTTTGGTGTATGACAGTTCATTTACAACAAAAATATAAGTGGTTTTTGGGGCATATAGACCAAAAAACTGGCATTGGCGATTGGGACATGTTGCCCATAGAAATTCCCCATAGGTTTGTCCTGATTCTATCCAGATCTTCATCTATATTATCTGAGAATCAGATTAAAAATAACAACCTAAAATATAAATTTATTCAGTAATAACCTCACTCAAAAATGCATGGTACTGTTGCCATGCTGTTTGGGTTTGGAGGTATTGTGGCACATTGCCCCTTACAAGCACCTTGCCACAACCTCTCTACCGATAACGGTCTTAACTTTGATCGATAAAACCATCTAACCTTTTTCTGGTAAAAGGGATTTGTTCTGAGACACCCCCCTCTTCTATGGAGCTTATATTCTCCTGAAAAACATACTTGTATCAATCTAGGATCTATAGGTCAAAAATGTGACATCAGCCACATCTTCTATGGGTCTAAGATCCATAGATCAATAATGTGAAGATGTGAAGGCCTCCATGAAATTTTCCAGTATTGCCATAGTGCGGATAAGTGAATGCGTCCTGGGGTTGTCTCATGTAGCCATTCATGGCTGTATTTCTAACGTAAAGGCTCTAGCGGTGAGTCAGGCAGTGTCACATAAAAAAACCAAAGAAAGATATACCACCCCCCCAATGGGAAAAAAAATGGGGTTAAAAACTTTAAACTTTTATTGAATCTCTAAAAAAACGTAGTCTGCCGCAAAAAACCGCACTTTTGGGCCCAAAGTCCTTATTCGTGGCATGACGCTGCACCAACCCGAGCGCAACGTGAGGGTTCTTTTTGGGCCCAAAAACCCGAAGCCCGTAGAAACGGAAAAATTCATTGCGGAACAGCATGAGCATAAAATTTTTATTTCTGTTCTTTTCCCCACCCCTTTCATGCTGGCCATCCAAAATGGGTGGAAAACCCCTTTAAAGGGGGCCGCGTCTTAAAAATGACTTTGAAGGTCTATCATTAGATTGGGAAGGCATCTTGTGTTTGGGTTGCTGAAAAGTTTCCTATTTTTTTCTTTTAAATTTCCCTTTTTTTTTAAATTTTTTTTTTTTTTAAATTGGGGTCACAATCAAATTTGAAAATAACAAAAATCATATTTTTTTTGGAGGAAGGGGGGAAAAACGGGAAAACCCGGGAAAACAGCCAAACAGGGGGAGAACATTGGTGAGGTTTGGGAACTTAGGTTACTTTTGGAGTGTTTGGAGTCTTATGTTTAACAAATGGGTACTTACTTGTAGGAAGCGGGTCAGCAGAGCCCGAGGGCGGTACATGTCGGGGGGAGTAAAAGGGTCGGGTCAGGAAGGGAACCAAGCGTACCCAGTTCGGCAGCGTCAGTTTTGGGAGCAGGGGGAGTCTATCAGGAAGAAAACCAAAGGTCAAGCATAGAAATCAAATGGCAGCAAAAAAACAGGACAAACAGCTGATTACCAGCAAGCACAATAATCTCACAAGGGGGAAGACAAGCTGGGGCTTAAAAAAGGAAGTCCAATTAAACTGGGTTGAGCAAACCATGAATTTAAAGGGAAAAAAGCTGGAGAAAAGGGGCGCCAAAGGTTTACACAGTAGCTGTCCAGAAGACTAAATAGCCAGGGAAGAGCGTGGTTTATGTGGGGGTCTTTGGGGTTCAAGTCCTGACTGTCACGGGCGCCCCTGCGACCCCCCTGTCCCGGGTCACAGGCGCGCCCGTGCTCCGCCCCGAGGGGCCCCGTCCCGCACGTCGGGGTTTGGGGCCGCTCCCTCCCCGTCCCCGCCGGGATGCACTTACCCGGCCCACGCTCCTGCTAGGCTGCTTCCGTGCCCCGCGTAGCTCCGCCCCTAGAGGCGCGCACCGCCGGCAATTTGAATTTAAAGGGGCAGTGCGCCGTAATTGGTTCATTGCTGGGCACTGCTCCTATTTTGTCCGGTACTTCCTGCCGGGCCCCTCGCCGGATCCTTGGTTTCATACCCAGGTAAAGTGTTCCTGAGCGCCGTATTCCCTTTCCTGTTGTCCGCCCCCTTTGCTGTCTACCGCTCAAACCCTTGCCCCTCCCCCGACCACCTCTTGTCTCCTCCACAAACCCAGAGCCCCTGCCCTGATCTTCTTCTGTCCTCGACTAGGGCCCCCCTGCCGTTCCTTACCTCGCACCCTTGGCCGCCACCGCAGGCAAGCCCTCCGTGGTATGCCCGGGTGGACACCCGCCGCAGCAAGACCACCCGCTTTGCGGCGGGTCTGGTGAAGCCCGGGCCCCACAAAGATTCCACCCCTGGAGGGGCTTACCCCATCGCCCTGGCCCCGTGATCCCCCTCCAGAATCGTTCAGTGGGACCCGGGGCCAGGGACCCGCCGGTCCCTTCCCAAAGTGTTGCCAGCATCCCCAAACGGGTGGTCAAGCAATCACAACAGATTGGCAGCAAGGCAGCACTCGGCCTCTCCCCCTTTGGTCAGCACTGTCACCGTCCAGCCCGCCACCGCCATCTCCAGTTGCTCCTGCCTCAGCGGTTCCGGTGACCCCCAGGGGCCCCAAAGCTTCGGTGTCACTCCCATCCAATTTCACGTGACCAAACTATGCAGGGGGTTTATCCTAAAATGCTCTATGCACGTGGAGTGATACCGCCCGTCCCTGTCCGAACGTGCGAAGGGCTTTTGGTCGCCTCCTCTCCGGAAGGCCCTGGCATGGGCTACCCCCCCTTGGGACAGAGATGATCCAGTACGGCGGATTCAGAAATTTCCCGGATTCTGAAAATCTTCGGGAACCCACCCGCCTCCTCCCGCTGAGGGGCCCCTCTAAATCTACCCGGGAGACCTGTCTGTGGGGAGACTCGGGGTCAATTCCGTATCGGGCCTTGAACTGACATGGAAACAAAAGGCCGCACTTGTGTACGTTCAAGAAGGGGGACTCTCAAGTCGATTAAAAAGTTCTTGGCCGCTAGAAAACTCCTCCTCCTTAGCGACTTGTCCGGGTTGGCGACCCCATGAATACCTTCTTTAAACGGGGAGGGCTTCTGCAAGAGCCCATCAGCCCAACCCTCGCCGGTTTCCTCGCCTGGCACCGGTGTTTCCCCGGGGGGCCCCCGGGCGCCACAGCCTCCAACACCCACCGACAGCCCATGCAGATTGACGGGCTCGCCCCTCTGGAGAAAATTGCCCAGCGGCGACAACTAGGTTTTGTCTCTTACTGTGGGCAGCCCAGAGCTTTTTCGGGGGACTTGTCCCAAGCGCCCCAAGGCTGGGGAAACTTCCCCGCCCCTAGGTTTGTGGGAGAGGCATTCCTAGGTGCAACCTCCCCTCCCGCCTTTTGATGCCTGTGCAGGTCGTGTCATTTTCGGTATCACATTCCAGGTTCCCGGGTTTTTCGGGAAAACTCGGGCTCAGCCGGGAAAATTCATCCACCACCCAGTGACGGTTGGCTTTCCAGGGGGTACGTTGGAAAACCGTTTTCTCTCTCAGTCACGGGAGTGCTTAGCGACCCACCTTTTCGTCACCAACCCAAATGTCCCCTCCATGTGGGGCACTGCTAAGGAGAAACGCCCTTCTATGTGTTGCCCCCCTTTCCTCGTCGGCGATCCCCCTCGGACTCCCAGGGCTACGGCCCCATCTCCTCCCCCGGGGATGGACTACGGGGAGAGGTGTTCGTTGGGGTCCCAACTGTGGGGGGGTTTTTGGTGGAACCCCCTCGCCCGGTGTTTCCCCTCTCGCAAAAAAAAAACCCTTCGGATCCGCGGGGCCCGGGTGCCCCCCCAATATCTGGAGTATGCCGATGTGTTCTCCGAGGACAAGCCGAGAGCTTTCGCCGCATGTCCTAACCGTTTCCTGATCGACTTTTTTGCCGGGTACCAGCCTCCCCCGTCCCGAGCACCCTCTGTAATCCGGGACCCCCCGCCGTGGGGAAAATCCAGGAGAATCTAAAGAAGGGGTTCATCCGGGAAGTTCCCCCCCCCCCGGGCGGGGGGGTTTTTTTCGGAAGAAGAGGAGGTACCTTAGGGCCCTGCATTGACTACCGGGCTTGAACAAGATCACGGTAAAAACCCGTTCCCCCTTGCCGCGATCAGGGAAGTTTTGATCGCCTGCAAGGCCCAAAGATTTTCTCCAATTTGGGGATTTGAGGGGGGCCACAACTTGGTCCGAATCCGCGGGGCGATGAAGGGAAAACGGCCTTCAACACCAGGGATGGGCACCGAGTACCTGGTGATCCCCTTTCGGACTCTGTAATGCGAAGCCGTCTTTCAGGAGCTCGTGAATGACGTCTTCAGGGACCTCCTCCTCCCCGCGGGTGTCTACCTCGATGACATATGGGTTCCCCTAAACTCGGACCCACCACGCCTGTCCGTCAAGAAAAAGACTCTCCGGAGAACCCCCCTGTAGCCAGCTAGGGAAGTCCCCTTTTCCATCAACTACCTCCCGTTTCCTGGGGATGTCATCTCTGCCCAAGGCCGCAAACTGTTTTCCAAAATTGCAATGGCCACGCCCCGTGGGGTGCGGGCTATCCAGCGATTCTTGGGCTTCTGAAATTTACTCCCCTTTTTATCCCGAACTTTCTACGCTGGTGGCCCCCATGTGGGTCCCCCCAAAGAAACAAGCCAATCCACGCAGTTGGCCTGTCGAGGCCGAGGAGGCTTTTTGTGAAGCCAAATCCGCCTTCGCTACCGGCTTTTCCTTGACGCCCCAACCCTGCGAAACCCTTCACTTTTGGAAAGTATCTCGCTCTAGGGGGGCTGGAGCAGTCCTTACAAAAAAAAGGGCCTAGGGTAAGACGTGTTGTGCGGGGTTCTTCTCCAAAAGTTCTCTTTAGCCGAGAGGAATTACACGATTGGCACCGGGGCTAATGGCCATCAAATTGGCCCCGGAGGAGTGGCGTTATCTGCGGGGGGTGCCCGTTTTCCCCCATCCGTATCTACTCGGACCACAAGAACCTCCAATATCTGAGACTGCTCAGCGACTTTAAACCCCCCGACAACAAGGTGGTCGCTCTTTTTTCTCCCGTTTTTCGACTTTCAGATCCAATTTTGGGCCCGCCCAGAAGAATGTGAGACTGATGCCCCCTCCCGTCTTCCGACCCTGGGGGTGAAGAGACCTTCCTGAACAATCATCCCCCCAGAAAGTTCATCTCGCTGTCCAGTGGACCTCCGGGAAAGGCCCCCTGGAAGGACTTTTGCGTCCTGCTCTCCCCAGAGAAACTTGAAATGGGGACCATTGCCAATTTTGGGTGGCCAATCCCGGGGGCCCGAAAAACCTTCCACTGCCCGGTTTATTGGGGCCAATGGAAAGGGGGATCAAGGACTTCATTTGCTTTCTTGCGACTCCTGTGCCCGGAACAAAACGCCACGTCACAAGCCGGGAGGGCCCCACTTCAGCCCTTCCCGCCCCCTCAACCCTGGGCCAACATTTTGATGGATTTATAACCGACCTCCCTCCGTCGTTGGCAACACCATTATCTGGTGATTTATGAATCGCTTTTTTTCCAAAATGGCGCACTTCCCCGTTGCCGGGCTCCATCCCCCCTGCCCCCAGCTGAGTTATTTTTCATCCAAGTGTTCCGGCTCCCCTGGACTCCCCCAGCAAATTGTCTCGGACCGGGATTCAATTTATCTCCAGGGTTTTGGGGACCTCTGTGCAACCAAATTCAAGTGAAAGCCCATTCCTTCCCCCTCCATCCACGACGAAGGCCAGGGGGGAGGGGAACCAAATCCTGGTTGCTACCCCCGCATTTTTTCCCGGATGCCCCAAAATGGATTGGGCCAATTTTTCTGCCGTGGGCGGATTCTCCTTAACTCCTTGAGTCCCGAGTCCGCAGGGGGGCCCCCCCCTTCTACATCGTGTAGGCTTGCATCCCCATCCCCCCCTCCCTTGGCAATCTCCCCCGCGGGTCCCGGGGGCGGACGCATGGTTCAAAACATGAAGGCCATTTGGGCCAAAACCCGTCGCGCTCTCCGGCGCGCCCAGCGCTGAAGTCTCAAACAGACAAAGAAAATTTCCCCCCCCCGTGTTCTCCCCAGGTGAAAAAGGGGTGGCTCCATCAATATTCCGATAAAAAAAGCCGTCTCACAAACCCGGGGACCCCCCCTTCCTGGGGGCCCTTTTGGGTCATCACCGCCATCCGTAGCATACAAAAAATGAAATTTTCCCCAACGGTTTCATTCCCTTATTAAAACCTCTGGTCCCTTAACCATTTTTTCCAGAAGGCCCCTCCTATCCTCTTGGCTGATACCCCAAAGTCTTCAGGTCAAGGAGATTCTGGGCATGAGAAAAACTGGGGAAAACATACTTCTTTGGGGGACCCGGGAAGGAGGTCCCGGGGCCGGGGGAACATCCGAACCGCAGTCTCATCCCAAATTTCTCCAATCCCGTAAAGGGGGGGGGGCCCAAGGGGGGGTACTGTCCCGGACGCCCCCGCGACCACTGTCCCGGGGCGCAAAAACGCCCCGGGTCCTGCACCGACGGAGCCCCGTCCCGCACGTCGGGTTCGGGTCCGCCCCCTCCCCGTCCCCGCCGGGATGTACTTACCCGGCCACCTTCCGCTCAAGGTGCTTTCCCTGTCCCCCGGGAAAAACCCCCCCTAGGGGCGCCGCGCGGCAATTTGAATTTAAAGGGGGAGTGCGCCGGTAATTGGTTTATTGCCCCCGGCACTTTTCCTTTTAGTCCCCGGTCACTTCCCCGCCCCCCTCGCCGGGGTCCTTGGTGTTCATACCCAGGTGAAAATGTTCCTGACTTCCGTATTTCCCCTTTCCGTGAACCCACCCTCTGCAACTCAAAAACCTTGCCGCCTCCCCGACCCCCTGCTTGTCTACCGTCCCCGAACCCCAGCCGCCGTCCCACCTTTGTCTGTCCTCGCTACGAGCCTGCCTGCCCTTCCCGTCCTCGCACCCTTGGCCACCACCGAAGCAAGCCCCGCAGTGGTAGGAAACCGGTGGACACCCGCCCCAGCAAGACCACCCCCCTTTTTGCGGGGGCTCTGGTGAAAACCGGGGCCCCCTTAGATCCACTCCCTGGTAGGGGCTTACGCCATCGCCTGCGGTGGTCCAGTGGATCCACCTTCAGAATCGTTACACTGACATTAGGACTCCAATGCTCCAAGACAAAAGTGCTAACCCCTGTGCCACCATGCTGCCCCCACTTTTATCCCCCCTTCCCCAGTAGGATTCCAATCTATTCCCTAAACCTAATGAAACCTGATATATTTAAAACAAATTTTTTTTATGATTTGGAAAAAATTTTTTCAGGAAAAACCCAAACCTATTGAGTTTTTTTCTCCTTTGAATCATTGTTGAGCAGGTGTAGCTGTTTATAAGAACGAAAGCTTTTGTTACATGAAATACATTTTTACATGAGCTGCCGGCATTCACTGAATTATTAACATATCTGGCACGTTGGGGATTTTAACAATAGCGCTATTGTTCGGGAACTCTTAAGTAGTTTGCACAGCTTGTTGGTTGTTCTGCGAGAACTTAATTATTATTTCATTGTTAAGTTCCTTTACAATGTATTTCAAAGAGAGGCGTTACTGTTTCGGTTTTATGGACTTTTCCCATTGTCAAGTAAGTGCTTTTATTTTGGGGAATTTACTTATTGCCGTATTGATATTTTGAAATAGGTTGAACATAAACATAAAAACCTTTGGTGGGTGCTTGTGTATGTGCAGATTTTTTTATTCTTGCTGAATAATTAGTTTAATGGTTTGGGGATTGAAAAACAGAATCCCCACTGTCCATAGACTGCGGATGTAGCTCCTCGCATCTATAGATCTACACTAAATGGCCAAAAGTATTTGGGATTTTGTGCCCATTTAACCAAAAGAAAAGCATCTCTCAGAATAGACCCTGCTGTCAGGGAAAAGATTTGATTTACACTCAGTGGACCAATTCATCCCAAAAGGGGTGGATGGTGGTTGCGGTGGGTGGATGGTGGTTGAGGTCTGGGCTGTGTGCAGCAGCTCAAGTACAAAACTCATTGCCATGTGTCTATGGAGCTCGCTGTGTATTCAGGGGTCAGGGCACTCAAAGTGTTACCACAAAGATGAAAGCAACAATTGTGTAAAATGTCTTTGCTGCAGTATTAAGACTATTTATCATCTGTCTAATATCTATCTCATATCTATCTGTATATCTTTAGATCTACCTATCTATCTATCTATCTATCTATCTATCTATCTATCTCATATCTATCTATCTCTCATATCTATCTATCTATCTATCTATCTATCTATCTATCTATCTCATATCTATCCCATATCTATCTATCTCTATATCTATCTATCTCATATCTATCTATCTATCTATCTATCTATCTATCTATCTCATATCTATCTATCTATCTATCTATCTATCTATCTATCTCATATCTATCTATCTATCTAGAATAAACAAAAACAAGGAAATTGCGGCGCGCGTACTATAAAAAGGCAATGCCTGAGATTAGGAGTAAGCTATAGTTATAATTTATTAAAAATAGAGACAATGAGTCTCAATTTATAAAACATAGATTAAAAAAACCTGACGCTTTTCGCATGGTGAGTCCATGCTTCTTCAGGGGTGCAGATACAAACAATGTGGGGAGAATATATAGAGAACAGTATGTGAGAAAAAAAACAAAACAATGATGCATCAACTTACAACTGCAGAGATTCGCTCTTACAGATCAAAGGGTCATACAGCATATAACGTGCATTTCAAATGGATCAGACACCTGTCAATCACTCTAGTCTCGTGTCAATGATTGGAAGAGGATTGCAGGAAGATACATGGTGTCAGCTAAGATACAAACACCTGTTTCAGTGAAGTTTAGTACGTAATTAGTGTAGAGTGTGTCTGACTGGAATGCAAACTTGCGAGTAAGGAAGACCATTCAAAATGGCAAGGATATAAATATATCAAACAGTATAAAAACCAAACGGGAATAGTAAAATGGAGTTAACTTATCTTGTGAAGTTAATATGAGTTGAACCCAAAAAAGATTATTTGTTAAAAAAAGAGTTGGGTTCCCAAAATATGTCAGCC
>JAODAL010050555.1:0-27322 GCA_025379985.1 Phyllomedusa bahiana
AAATTTTTACATACATAATAAATACACGTATGTCAGAATAGAATAAGCATATGATAAACATCTACATAAGGACCGACAATCACATTCTAATAGTCTAAATGTCCCTACTAGGCTATTATAGGTATTATTGTGGAACCTATTGTAACATCTGGAACCCACCTGAAGGGAGCAGCCAGCAAGAAGTTTAGGGGAAGCATTCGCCCCCTTAGTCTTCAGGGCACATGATGCCAAGTGAGGAGAGGTGCACTAGGGGGAAGGCAACAGAAATGTCCCCATCACCAGCAAATCTGCACCAGCTCAAGTCTGCCGAGGGTCAGGTATGAAGGACATACTGCAAGAGCAGTGTCCAATCCACACTAATACCTGCAGCATTAAGGAGATTATACAGCAACACTGTACTTTCCTCGCTCCCAGGAGAGAAGCTGCTGTATGTGGGAGGAATGAAGAGGAATTAGTTGTTTTGTAAAATGATTTGTATGTTAAGTTTGAAGACATGTTTTATCTAAATCACGTACAAGTAGATGCACTCTCCTAGCAGCATCTCACAACCCTCACATCCAAAAGTTTTACTTTGGTATCATCTTTGTATGATAAATGGTGTTTTATTGGCATTACTTAAAGGGGTTGTCTCACTACATTGATTCGTCCTGTTTTCTTGGTTTCATTTTGAATTCAGGGGCGTTGTTTACTGGCTTCTACTAGGCTGCAGTAGAAGCCAGGTCTGTAACTATAGCAACCAGTGCTGGCAGCCTATCAGAGAGATCAAACAGTCTTTTAGCTATAGCGCCCTGAGGAGCTGATGTAGCCCATACAAGAGGGGATATCTCAGAATAGGTAGGCAACTGTTAATGGACATATATTGCAAAGTGACTTGTTTTTGCAAGATCTTTAACATAAAAAAACAATCCTTGTGTGAGACAAGCCCTTTAAAGCAGGGGAGCACAACATTTTCTGGTCCAAGGGCCACATTGTCATATTGTACTTCTGCGCAGTAAACCTTAGAGGGTATTTCCCATTGGAGGCCTTTATGCAGGGCAGTTTCTAGGCTAAATTGTACTCAGGGCAGGGAGAAAAAAACCTCCTCTCCCCCCACCTTTACATGTCACGACGCATTGCGTCACCATTAACCAGTTCCTGACTGTGCCCCCCTTTACTCTCCATCATCACCAGGTAATTTTCATTTTCCTTAGTATACGCGGGTTTGAATGCTATAACGCTTTCCTGCACTCGTTTATTCAACTAATTTTTTTTCACGGTTCTTGTAATATGTAAGCCTTAATTTTTCTGTAATATTTACATTAGATTTTTTTATTTATTTATATTAACAGCAAAAGTGACGCTAAAATAAGTTTTGTGATTGTGTCACTTTTCCATTACGGATGTTTATATATAGATAATATAAAGTTGTCTGGGTGGGGCTAAAATCTGTCAGCCTTTTAAAAAATTTTTGATACTTTTATGTTTTTTGGTTTGTTTTTTTTTAAGCTCTTTTTATTACCGAATTATCTCCTGTTGTACAACAAAGTAATAAAGACAGGATGTATATTATGTACATAGGATATACAACAAAATAACATTATTCCGTCCTAGGTATTAAAACAGGGTCACCGGATAGTTGTATAATTTGAGTGATAAAAAGTCCTAAATGAACAGATAGCAAACAGTCCAAAAGTCCTTGATGATCGCATCCCATTAACCTCCAGGGTGGAGGGTGATGTAGAAGGTGTCCGCTCATGTCATATAGTATGGAGATCAATTCGGCGATTTTTTAAATTTTTTAATCAAACATAAAATAACCAGAAATGAACAAACTTTCTTTCGATAATTACTAGACATGGGCATAAGGAGGAAACTCCTATACATGGTGACTTTGAAGCTGTAAAGGCAATATCCTGGTGCTTGGAAGAGGGTACGAAGGGTCTGATAAAATCTGGGAAGCGTAGTATGCATTGTGTGCTATGAAACCCCTAGTACACTAGCTTTATTCGTTAGTGAGCGGTGGCCTGCAGGGAAGATAAGTATTTCTTCAGGATATGTAGATGGCTATGTAGCCTTCAGGTGTCCTAAATTCCCTGCTAGTTCATTTTATAAATACCACTGTGAGTTCAGAAATTGTGTCATGATTTGTCTTATTTCTGCTTCTGCTAAGAAACTTTAAATAAAAAACTTCCATTTTTTTGAAGAATTTTGGTATTTGTGTAATTTTTAAACACTCTGTCTCCAATCTATCCATTAACATGTAATATTTAACATGTTGCAGGACCATATCTAGGGTGGCAGAAGAGGAGTCTAACCACTTATTAAAGGGGTTGTCTCGCTACAAAGAATAGCTTTCAAATATGTAGGAACACAAAATAAGACATTTTCCAAATATATTGCTTTGTTCATCTGTTTTCCTTAAGGAGATACAAGTGAATTTATGACCTCCCTGGCTATTTCAGTTCCCTCAGTAACTGACCTGTAAACAATTCTCCCCCCCCTGCTGTTTGTTCTATGTGATAGCAGTGAGTGACATCATCACACAGGTCATGGCAGCCTCTGTGCTGCTGGGCAGTAAAAAGCTTGATTTATCTCAAGTAAACAGCTCTGTAATTAGGGCTTTTGTTTGAGGGATCAGATAAAAAGTCCTGTTAGTAGTTTCAGAAGCTTCTGAGCTAATCTGATCTAATTAGCAACTGAAAACACAGAGCTGGATTCACCATGGAGCTTATGCACATTTCAGTCAGTCTGAACCAGGAAGTGACAGAGTATTTCATTCATGCAGCCTATGAAACTCTGTAGGGAAACAACTCCTTTAAGGATACATCTAGTCGTCCCCAAAAGAATGACATGGAGCATGTGTGGGGAAGTTGTTTTAGGTGTCGGTCATGAAATAAGAGAACCTGAGGTGATAAGGGGAGATCAATATGCGTTTTCTCCTTAAGCAGTCGTAACACATTTTGCCACAATTGCTGAGAGTCATCACAGTACCGGAGACTATGCGCCAAATTCGTTTTTGGCTTTCGACATTTGGGGCATTCAAGTTTTCGTTCAGGTGCACTTTTATGTTTTTAATATAACTTATTTTACATATTATGCCACCATAAGGTCAGAAAAAGAGGGGCAACTGGTAAGGTAAGAGGAGCTCTCAAACTCAGCATCTCTGCAGGCAGCAGGGTACTCCAAACAGAGATGCCATGCAGTGCAGCAGATAAGAAGCAATGTGCTTATCAATATCAAAGTAGGGCCGTAACTTTGTCCAAGTTTTTAATTTTGGCCCACTGTGTATTTGGGTTTGACACCTCCTGTGTAAGCAGTCTTTTGGGAAGTATTCTATTTACCTACTGAGAGGAGGAGAAGGCTGCAGAGTGCGCTCCTGAGCCCGCAGGCTCCAAAGAGGAAAAGCCTTGTATATGATTATAATAAGGTGCATCATAGACACGGTAGGTACACCCTGTGATACAAGTTAAAACATCTGCTGACATTATAATGAATATTTACTGTACATCAACAGAAACAGCGCCAACTGCGATGATATGACATAACAGACGTGACATGACTGAGCTTTATAATGGAAGATGTAATCATTGATATCATATAAAACAATGCAATGATGCTTTAAAATTGTGAATTATTTACATCATTTGATTGTGGGGAAAAATATTTACATTTATTTTCTTCCCATGTATTTAAAAGGGTTGTCTCACCACGATGTTTCAGAGAGACACAAGCAGCTTTTAGTCATGCATTTTTTACTCTTCTGATCACCTTGCTGGTTCTCGGGCCGTGTTTTAGCATTTTGCTCTATATTAAAAAAGTCTGCTAATTCCCTTTTTGCATGAGAGCTGGAGATGTTTATCTAAATACCAGAGAAGCTTAAGAGCTAAAGTAAACGAAAGTAATCAGTCTCCTTTGTTTGTTAGATCATATAACACTCAACCTGTATGATAACGTCATCCTTGATATCAGATAATATAAACAGCAGGGCAGAGCAGGTCGGTAACCTAGAGAAACCTGTGCACTCAGAGCTGATAAAATCACTTTTATCTCCTCAACAAAAAAAAAAAATAAAGCGATATATTTGGAAAACGTCTTCATTTACTGATCCCTACATGATGAAAGCTAATCTATGTAGTGAGACAAACCAATAAAATGACATTTCTGAAGTTTATACAATGACCAGTAGATGTCAGCACAATAGCTCACATTCCAGACTTTTTTCCAGATATCGGGAAGCTATCTCCTTAGAGGTAATGACATATAAAGGGTGCCCTTACACCCAGTTTAGTGTAGTACTTCATAGTAATACAGCAAAGGGTTTTGTTGTTTGATTTTTTACCAAAGGTGGCAGTATTTCTGAAACTGCGCAGTTTATAAACTGTTCTCGTGCTGCTGTGGTGAAAGTGTATTGTGAGGGGATAAATGGCACCTTTGTGGATAAGTGACATGAAAACTGCGGAGAACCACGTGCCACTGATGTGAGTGGTGAATGTCAGCTACAAATGTGCAAGAGCACGGGCCAACAAGCTGCAGTAGAGCAGTTCACCATAAATGAACCAGGGGCTACCAGTCGTGTGTCTAAAACAGTAGTTCAGTGACCTCTGTGGTGTATGGGGCTCCGGAGCAGACAAATGATCACTGCACCACTGTGACAAAGTTGCATCGGCAGAAAATGCTTCAATTTTCATAGCAGTATCGGTATTAGACCGCCGCTGATTGGAAAAGGGTAGCCTTCTCTGATAAGTCATGTTTTCTGCTTCATTGAATGGATGGATGTTGGCGTGTCAGGCAATAAACATCAGGAAAACCATTGCTGGAAGCACACAAGCTGATGGTGGCAGAGTTATGCTCTGAGGAATGCTATTGTGACATTATCCGGACCCACTCCTCCACGTGGAAAGAACTCTTAAACGATTCGGGTATGAATCCCTCCTTGCAGATCACATACACCCATACATGCTGATTGTCTTCCCTGTGGAGGGTAGGATCTACCAGCAAGTCAATGCGACATGTCACATGGCTACAAATGCCTGACAAAAATGTCTGGGAGAGCCTGACCATGACTCCCAAGTACTACCTAGACCCTCCCACAGGTGTCAAACTGCAGCCCCCAGCAGTTGGGAAACTACAACTCCCATCATGCCCACTGTGATATATTACACAAATGCATGATGGGAGTTGTAGTTTCCCAACAGTTGGAGGGCCGCAGTTTGACACCCCTAGGCCTCAGACTTGAACCCAATCCAACTGAGCATCTGTGGGATCACCTCAATCGTCCTGTTGGCTCTACGGATCCTCCCACATGTGCCCTGCACCAGCTGTGCGATGTAGTCAGCATGGCTCCAGATGCCTCTGACAACTTACCAGGACTTATTGAGTTACTCCCAGCCTATGTAGCTGCTGTCCGTGCTGCACACGGAGGTTACCCTGCATACTAGCTGCTGGTCATAATAATGTGGCTTGGCTATGTATATTATACTATTCCAATAAAACAACCGTACAGGCACATGGGTGCAGAAGCTTCCAGCGACAGAGGGTTTGCTCTTCTAGATCCTGGTCTTATCCTGCTGTATGAGCACATTTCTTGTTCTCAGCCAGCATGGTCTCTCACCCATCAGTCTTCTGCCCCTTTGTCTACTGCTTGGTACCAGTACTCAGTGCTGGGCGTGGTCAATGTGGGAGACTTGATGACTCTTCCCGGAGTCTGGGAGATGTCCCTCAGACATTCAGAAGGTTTGGCTACAACAAAGACACATAGGTCTGCAAAAGAGCAGTAGAGCCGAAGAGGGAATGTATCATGGACTTTATCACAGCCTGTACACCTTTGCAGCAGGATTTACATGGCTCCTGACATTTTTCTGAAAAGTAAGAGGGGCTCAGTGAAGGAGCATGGCCTCCCACAGCCCCACACCGAAAGTGATGCAAAATATAACAGAAATTGGCGCCACTTCACCCCTCAGGTGCATGGACTGTACAGAATGCATATAATGGGCCTTAAGCATGAAAACTGTCTAATACTAAAACCGTCCTTGTTGCCCATAGCAACCAGAGCTCAGCTTTCATTTTAAACTGCTTTGAAAAAAATTAAAGCTGAGCTGATTGGTTGCTATGGGCAACAAGGACAGGCTTACAGTAAGGGTATGTTCACGCGCTTATTTTGTACACTGATTTTTCAGCGCCCAAAACAGCATCAAAACCTTGCTGTGTGAACATACCCTAAGAAAGTTTTCATTAATGAGGCCCAGTGTATTTAGAGGTGGACGAAGGGTGCATCTTATTCAAATTCACATGACTATTCTACCTGCTGTTGATGGTATCCACTGGGATGTAATGTAATGAGCATGCGTTGCCGTTTTTGGACATCATGATCTCTAAGAACAATGATTTCACTCTTGACACGAAAATATATCGGAAATCTACAGCAACGAACAGTCTCCTGAGGTGGGATAGCTGTCACCCTGGACCCCTTCGGAGAGGTATCCCGAGGGGGGCAATATCTTCGCCTCAGGAGAAACTGCTCGGATATTTCTACCTTCAAAACACAGGCTAAAGAACTTGAAGTAATATTTCGGAGGAGGGGTTACCCTGGTCAGGTTCTAAAGGAGGCTTATGAGGGGCTGATATTGGAGGATAGAAACTCCTTATACCTAAGTCGAGGAAGGGGATAGAAGAGAGAGGTGATATAAGGATCATTGGGGACTTCGATGTGAGATTATATGAGGTAAGGAAGATTTTGGAAAAATATTGGAGGATCTTGCTACAGGATGGAACTTTGAAACATTTTCTTACAGAAAGACCACTCATTACTTATCGCAAGGGCCGCAGTGTACAAGATTATGTTGTGAAAAGTCACTTTGTACAGCCGAGCAATGAGAACTGGCTAAGTAGGCAACCTGCAGGCTGCTTTCAATGTGGTAGATGCAACTTTTGTAAATATGTGGTGAAGGGTAAGGAGTTTGAAAGTGAGTGATTTGAAGTGAGGAATTTCATCAATTGCACCACGGAGGGGGTGATTTATTTGGCAATTTGCCCCTGCCCACTTGATTATGTGGGAAAAACGAAAAGAGAGTTGCGACGAAGAATTGGGGACCACATTGGGGATATAAGGCGAAAATCTGATACCCCAATAGCCAAGCACATGCACTCGAAACATGGAGGCCAGGTGGAATTGTTGCAATTTAGGGGTATTGATGTGGTCAGAAAACCATTGAGAGGAGGTAACTGGGATCAAATGATCTTTCGGAAGGAATGTTTCTGGATCTTCTGTCTGGACTGTGTTAGTCCCAAAGGTTTAAATGAGAACAATAGTTTTTTGTGTTTTTTGGATGAATAATCTACCTCTGGTGACCAGATATATCTATACATGTATTTTTCTTTTTGATATAATTTTGTGTTTGATGCACCCTGATTTTGATTTTCACAGTTAAGCATGTTTTTTAGTTTATTTATGAGATGCTCGCATCCCTTTCCCCTCTCCTAGGGATTTTGTATAAATTACTTTTTTGGTCCTTTCACACCTATATTTGGTTTAGGATATGTCTATATGGGATATGCATCCTATGTATCATTTGCCTACTGCGCTGATGTTGATTTGTATTTACATCAACCTGATGTTTATTATCCTTGGTGATTGTGTATCCATGGAGATTGGACAAATTCAGGTATTTGAGTGGTTGATATATTTTTTCTTTTGACACATTTATTACGCGCTTATAATCCCTACCGGGCGTGATAATTGGTTGTGTGTTCAGCATGCGATGATGGCAGGCATGCGCAAAAGGTTCTTGGGAACGCGGCACTGAACGCTACATTGGTAGATATGCGCAGTAGGTCCCTTGATATATTGGGACCTTAATGATGGAGCACACATGCTCGTGCAGTTAGGACAGGCGCAGTGGACGTGTTGTGATGCCGCGACCTTCACGATTTGGTATGCCGACATGCGCAATAGGTCCTTTGACATATCGGGATCTTAATGCCATAGCACGCATGCGCGTGTAGTAAGGGCTTGCGCAGTAGACGTGTCCTGACGCTGCGACCTCTAGGGCATTGGTACGCATGCGCGGGGGTTCTGGGCATGCGCGGCAAGCGTTTTGTGACGCTGCGACTCTTTTGATTTAGTACACATGTGCCTGATCTTGGACATGCGTAGAAGATACATGGAGACGCCGGGACAGTGCGGTAATGTGGTATAAGTGGCGTAATTTTGATTATAACACATGGATACTATCCAATAGGACATATGCGGTTCAGGTGTATTGGGGCAGGGATGATCGTTGATACATTGGAGCATATGAATAGTGATCGGTGATTGGTCACTCACTCTTATGTAGACCTATATATGATCAGTATTTATTTGACTCTGTGGGTATACTAACAGTAGGGACAACACTATGTCCTATCAGCCTTTTAGTAGACATAAACATTTATGGTTACCCCTGGACAATAGAAAATACCTACTGATGAGAAGACTGTCATGTCTTTGGTGAAACGCGTTTAGGTTATGATTTTTGATATGTGATAACCTTAGGTTGTAGTGAGGAGTATATTGAGGGTAACATTTGCATAGTCGCTCTTATCAGGGCGGGTGCTCTGTTAAGGGATAGTCATAGGGCTGTAGTGCTTAGGGATAGTTCACCTTTGTCTGCATTACCAGTTCTGGAGTTCGTTCATCACGACGCAGTCAATGGGAGGTGGCGAGTTGTCTATTACCTAATGCACACTTTATGTCGTTGTGTTACCTAGAGTTTTTTTTTTTTTCTTGTCTTGTGATTTTTGGATACATTTTAATCTCAATATTAAAAGTTATGTTTTATTTAAGGGGTTATTTATTCTAGTTGTGTAGCTAATTAAAGGGGTTGTCTCACTACAAGGATTGCTTTCTGTATGAAAGATCTTGCAAAAACAAGTCACTTTGCAATATATGTCTATTAACAGTGTCCTACCTATTCCTAGATATTCCTTTTGGTATGGCTGCTTTCAGCTCCTCAGGTCACTATAGCTACAGACCTGTTTAGTCTCTGATAGCCTGTCAGCACTGGTTGCTATAGCTACAGACCTGGCTTCTACTAGACTGTAGTAGAAGCCAGTAAACATGCCCCTGAATACAAAATGAAACCAAGAAAACAGAACTGAGATAAGATGAATCAATGTAGTGAGACAACCCCTTTAAGGATCCCCTATATCATTATCTAAAACCTTTTTTGGATTTTATCTACTGGGATAGTGTAACAATTCATCCCAAGGCGGCCGGTCGGCGACAGAGCCATTGACTTATAAAGGGCAGACATAGTCCTAATTGGACTACATGTGCCCTACTGAGCGGACGAGTAGGTTTTCTGCACTGGATACAAAAACGAGGTTGACCACAAAATCGAGATGTGAATGGGGCCTTACTTCTGCAGTGTATGTGGCCAATCCTAATGAATTCCCCTGAGATTTTTAATGGAACTATTTGTCAAGTTGATTAATTTTTCCTTTAAGATGCAATACAAATCAATTGGTTATTACATTGTACATATCCACGAATGCATTGAAAGCCAAACTAATTGTGGTGTATGTGAACAAGGGCCTGGAGGTCATGTGGGGCAATATTATGAGGGTTTTATGGCTGACACTTACATGGAGGCACTGGATATATGAAGTCTTGCTGTGTTGTACACCACATATAGAATGAACAAGGGCCTGGAGGTAATGTAGAGGCCGTGTTATAAGAGCTTGGGGGAGGGGGCACTGTTATATGGACCTGGGGTTATGTGGGTTCAGTGTTATGAGGGCCTGAGGTCATGTTGGGACACTATTATGAGGGTCTGAGGTCATGTGGGGGCACTGAGGGCCGGGGGGTCATGTGGGACAGTGTTATGAGGTCCTGGGGGTCATGTGGGGGCACTGAGGTCCTGGGGGTCATGTGGGGGCAGTGTTATGAGGATGTGGGGGTCATGAGGGGGCAGTGTTATGAGGGCCTGGGGTCATGTGGGGGCACTGAGGGCCTGGGGGTCATGTGGGGACACTGTTATGAGGGCCTGGGGGTCATGTGGGGACACTGTTATGAGGGCGTGGGGGTCATGTGGGGGCACTATAATGAGGGCCTGGAGTCATGTAGGGACACTGAGGGCCTGGGCCATGTAGGGGCAGTGTTATGAGGGCCTGGGGGTCATGTGGGGCACTGAGGGCCTGGGGGTCATGTGGGACACTGAGGGCCTGGGGTCATGTGGGGGCACTGAGGGCCTGTGGGTCATGTGGAGGCAGTGTTATGAGAGCCAGGGGGGCATGTGGGGGCAGTGCTATGAGGGTCTTGGGGTCATGTGGGGCAGTGTTATGAGGGCCTGGGGGTCATTGTATAGGGGGGTGAGAGGCCTGGGGGGCATTTAAAGGGGTTTGGGGGCACTGAAGACCTGGGGTCATGTGGGGGTACTGAGGGCCTGGGGGTCATGAGGGGGCAGTGTTATGAGGGCCGGGGGGTCATGTGGGGGCAGTGTTATGAGGGCCTAGGGGTCATGTGGGGGCAGTGTTATGAGGGCCCGTGGGTCATGTGGGGGCAGTGTTATGAGGGCCTGGGGTCATGTGGGGGCAGTGTTATGAGGGCCTGGGGGTCATGTGGGGGCAGTGTTATGAGGGCCTGGGGGTCATGTGGGGGCACTGAGGGCCTGGGGGTCATGTGGGGGCAGTGTTATGAGGGCCTGGGGGTCATGTGGGGGCAGTGTTATGAGGGCCTGGGGGTCATGTGGGGGCAGTGTTATGAGGGCCTGGGGGTCATGTGGGGGCAGTGTTATGAGGGCCTGGGGGTCATGTGGGGGCAGTGTTATGAGGGCCTGGGGGTCATGTGGGGCAGTGTTATGAGGGCCTGGGGGTCATGTGGGGGCAGTGTTATAAGGACCTGGGGGTCATGTGGGGGCAGTGTTATGAGGGCCTGGGGGTCATGTGGGGGCACTGAGGGCCTGGGGGTCATGTGGGGACAGTGTTATGAGGACCTGGGGGTCATGTGGGGGCAGTTTTATAAGGTCCTGGGGGTCATGTGGGTGCAATGTGATGAGGGCCTGGGGGTCATGTGGGGGCAATGTTATGAGGGCCTGAGGGTCATGAGGGGGCAGTGTTATGAGGGCCTTTGGGTCATGTGGGGGCACTGAGGGCCTGGGGGTCATGTAGGGACACTGTTATAAGAACCTTGGGGTCATGTGGGGGCAGTGTTATGAGGGTCTGGGGGTCATGTGGGGGCACTGTTATGAGGACCTGGGGTCATGAGGGGGCACAGTTATGTCCCAGCCAGAGAGTGCCTCAATCTACAATACCAGCCAGAGAGTGCCTCCATCAACTGTCCCAGCCAGAGAGTGCCTCCATATACAGTACCAGCCAGAGAGTGCCTCCATCAACTGTCCCAGCCAGAGAGTGCCTCCATCAACTGTCCCAGCCAGAGAGTGCCTCCATATACAGTACCAGCCAGAGAGTGCCTCCATATACAGTACCAGCCAGAGAGTGCCTCCATATACAGTACCAGCCAGAGAGTGCCTCCATCAACTGTCCCAGCCAGAGAGTGCCTCCATCAACTGTCCCAGCCAGAGTGCCTCCATATACAGGGACAAACCACCCACAGGGATCAACTGTGATCTACAGGGACAAACCACCCACAGGGATCAGCTGTGATCTACAGGGACAAACCACCCACAGGGATCAGCTGTCATCCACAGGCACCAACTGGGATCTACGTGACAAACTGCCCACAGGGTACAACTGTGATCTACAGGGACCAACCACTCACAGTGATCAGTTGTGATCTACAGGGACCAACCACTCACAGGGATCAGCTGTGATTTACAGGAACAAACCAACCACAGGGATTAGCTGTTATCTATAGGGACAAACTGTGATCTACAGAGACAAACCGACCACAGGGTTCAGCTGTGATCTATGGGGACACACCGCCCACAGGGATCAGCTGTGATCTATGGGGACACACTGCCCACAGGGATCAGCTGTGATCTATGGGGACACACTGCCCACAGGGATCAGCTGTCATCTATGGGGACAAACTGTGATCTACAGGGACAAACCGCCCACAGGGATCAGCTGTGATCTAACACTATGCGTTTCTTTTCCCTCATTATCGCAATCTCCACTCTCCTCACACTTATTGCTTATCCTCACACCTGTCTGCTGCCACCAACCTTTTCCCCACTCTTAATGCCCTCCATACCAAACAAACCCTGCCAAACTACAGTCTATCCTACTCCCACCTGCTCACCCTCTCACTGCTCCTTCTGGCTTCTGGGGACATATCCCCCAACTCAGGGCCCCCCCAGCACATTCCCACCATAGTCTCTGCCTCCTCGAACAGATTCACCACTATAAATTCCGCTAATCCCTTCAACCTGCTACACATCCCTCTGACCCCTGCTCCCCCTATCCCTCTCCTTGGAGCTCTCTGGAATGCACGGTCTGTATGTAATAGACTCTCATACATACATGACTTGTTCATCTCATGCAACTTACTCTTCCTTGGTCTGACTGAAACCTGGCTGACCCCTCTGACACGTCTCCCTGCCGCACTCTCTTTTAGCGGCCTCCACTTACCACACTCCTCGCCTGGTAACAAGCATGTGTGTAGGGTGTCGGCCTCCTCCTGTCTGACACCTGTTCCTTTGTCCCCATTCCACTTCTACCTTCCCTCAACCTCTCCTCCTTTGAGGTGCACTCAGTCCGCATCTACGCCCCTCCGACCTCCAAGTGGCTGTTGTCTACCGACCGCCAGGCCCTGCCACTGCCTTTTATTTGACCACTTTGCTTCCTGGCTTCTCCACTTTCTTTCACCGACATCCCACTATCATCTGGGAGACTTCAACATCCCAATCGACACCCCCACTCTGCTTCCAACAAACTCCTTTCACTCTGCTCCTCCTTTGACCTCTCCAGTGGACCTCTGGAGCACATACAAAGATGGACACACACTGGACCTCATCTTCACCCGCCTCTGCCCCCTATCTGACTTCTCAACCGACCCCCCCACCCCCACCCCATATCTGACCACAACCTGCTTACCTTCTCCACCCCACCTGCTCCCCCTTCTCATATCCATACGACCCGCAGGAACCTACAAAGCCTCAACCGTCTCACTCTCTCTGACTCTCATGCACCTCTATTCCACTATCTCCTCATTTAATGACCCAGAGCAGCCACCACTTTCTACAACCACACAATCATTACCACCTTGATCATCGCTCCTCTTTCCACACAACAGAACCCGCAAAATCAACAGACAACCCTGGCACACAGACTCCACTAAACAACTGAGGCGTGCTTCCAGAGCTGCCGAACGCTGCTGGAAGAAAACTCACTCCACTAATGACTTTGCCTCATACAAACAATCACTGCATACATTTAAATCTGCACTCACCACAGCCAAACAGGACTATTTCACCACTCTCATATCCTCACTGTCCCACAACCCCAGACAATTATTCAAAACCTTCAACTCTCTTCTCCGTCCACCAGCACCTCCTCCTTCATCCCTCCTTTCAGCAGACAACTTTGCCATTCACTTCCTTCAGAAGATCAACCACATCAGAGAAAGCTTCAGCCCGCAGTCCCCACCACCCTCCTCTACCATTGCAAACTGCTCTTCGCTCTTAACTTGCTTCCCCACGGTCACTCATGACAAGCTCTCCTCTTTACTGTCCAAATCCAACATCACTACCTGTAATCTTGATCCACTACCCTCCCACCTCATCCCAGACCTCAGTGCTTCTATCAGCCCAGCCCTCACCCATCTCTTCAACCTATCACTAACCTCTGGCATCTTCCCTTCCGCCTTTAAACATGCTACTATCACTCCAATCCTTAAAGAAACAACCCTTGACCCCTCCTCTCTGTCCAACTATCGCCCCATCTCACTGCTCCCTTTTGCTTCCAAAGTCCTCAAGCAGCACGTCTATCTTCAACTGTCCTCTCACCTCTCCTCCAACTCTCTTCTTGACCCACTACAATCTGGTTTCCGACCCCACCACTCTACCGAAACCGCCCTAACCAAAGTCACTAATGACCTAGTAACTGCTAAAGCCTCATGCCACTGCTCTGTGCTTCTCCTCTTAGACCTGTCCTCTGCCTTTTACACTGTCGACCATTCCCTCCTGCTACAAATCCTCTCCTCCCTCGGCATCACGGACTTGGCTCTTTCCTGGATCTCCTCGTACCTCACTGATCGGACTGTCAGGTCTCTCAGTCCACTCGCTCCCCCCGGCCTCTCTCTGTTGGTGTCCCTCAGGGGTCAGTCCTGGGTCCTTTACTCTTCTCTCTTTACACTCTTGGCCTCGGTCAGTTCATAGCATCACACGGCTTTCATTACAACCTGTATGCTGACGATATCCAACTCTACATCTCCGGCCCAGATGTCACTTCTCTACTCTCCCGGATCCCTGATTGTCTGTCCTCCATTTTCTCCTTCTTCTCATCACGTCTCCTAAAACTAAATGTGGAGAAAACAGAACTCATCATTTTTCCACCGTCCAACTCTACCCCTGCCCCTGATCTCTCTATCTCAGTCAACGGCTCTACACTCTCACCTGTTCCGCAAGTCCGCTGCATTGGGGTAATCCTAGACTACGCTCTATCTTTCAAACCACACATCCAAACCCTCACCTCTGCATGCCGCCTCCACCTGAAAAACATCTCTCGCATCCGCTCATTCCTCAACTATGACACTACAAAAATGCTGGTCCATGCCCTTGTCATCTCCTGCCTAGACTACTGCACCATCCTTCTCTGTGGCCTCCCAGCTAGCACCCTCGCTCCCCTCCATCCATCCTTAACTCTGCTGCCCGTCTTTATCCACTTCTCTCCTCGCTACTCCTCTGCCTCTCCCCTCTGCCAATCCCTTCACTGGCTTCCTATTGCCCAGTGAATTAATTTCAAGCTACTAACCATGACCTACAAGGCTCTCCATGACCTCTCCCCTCCATACATCTCTGCCCTAATTTCCAAATATCTCCCCTCACGCATTCTCTGCTCCTCACAGGACCTTCTCCTCTGCTCTCCCCTTATCAGCTCCTCATAAAACCATCTCCAAGAATTCTCCAGTGAAGCACCCACACTCTGGACTCACTGCCCCAACACATCATACTCTCCTCCACTTTCACCAGCGTCAAAAGCAACCAGAAAACCCAGTTCAACAGGCTGGCTTATAACCTACACTAACCTTGTTGTCACTACTTCCTCCACAAACATGTCCCTCACCTCCTGTCTCTGTCCCCCTCCGTGTAGATTGTAAGCCCTCGTGGGGCGGGTCCTCTCTCCCTCTGTCGTGAAAATTGTCATTAATCACTTATCATTGTACTCGTTTGACTTATGTTATGTATGTAACCAGGCCCGGACTGGCCATAGGGCAAACCGGGCATTTGCCCGGCGGGCCGCTGGGGTCCGGGCCGCAGGGCCGGCTCAGAGTGCCCGCCGAGGGGACCAGTGGTCCCCCCGGCGGGCCCCGAGTCCCGGCTCCGGTCTGTGACACGCTCCAGGGGCCGCAATGGTCGCATCAGCGACCGGACCCCTGTACCAGAGGGCCTACAGGCCCCCATTGCCACACGGCTGCACGGCCGGGTCACCGACCCAGCCATGCAGCCATCACGGCCGCTGCCTGCACCGGCGGGTTGCAAGCAGCAGCCGTGGCGAACAGCGTGGGATCTAATGATCCCGTGCTGTCAGCTCCCAGGAGGCCCGCGGGGCAGGCGTGCGATGTAATGACCATCATCGCGCGCCCGCCTGCAGAATCCCGCACACTGCTGCCGGCGCCTACGGGAAGAAGATAGAAGAGGAAGCATGAGTCTTCAGGTAAGTATTGTTTTTTTCTTTATTTTTTACAAAACTACTGCCCTGTCTACTGTTATACCTGCCCTGCCTAGCTATATACCAGCCCTGTCTACATGCCCTGCCTAGCTATATACCAGGCCCTGTTTACCCTGCCCTGCCTAGCTATATACCATGCCTGTATACCTGCCTGTCTAGCTATAATACCAGCCTGTTCTATTGTATACTTGCCTGCCTAGCTAACTACAGCCTGTAACCTGCCCTGCTAGCTATATACCGCCCTGTTACCTGTATACCTGCCCTGTTAGCTATATAACCAGCCCTGTTATACATGCCTGCCGTAGTATATACCAAGCCCTGACTTTCCTTGTTTTTATTACTGCCTGACTAGCTATATACTAGCCCTGGCTACCTGTATACCGCCCTGCCTAGCTATATACCAGCCTGGCTACCTGTATACGTGCTCTGCCTAGCTATATACGCAGCCCGGCTATCTACCCTGCCTAGCTAGTATACCAGCCCTGGCTAACTGTATACTGCCCTGTTCTCGCTATATACCAGCCATGTCTACCTGATTATACCTGCCTGCCTAGCAATATTTCCAGCCCTGGCTACCTGTATTCCTGACCTGCCGAGCTATATCCGCCCTGGCTACCTGTATATTGTCATGCCCTAGATATATACCAGCCCTGGCCTTACATTTGTATACCTGCCCTGTATAAAGCTATATACCAGCCATGTCTACACTGTATACCTGCCCCTGCTTGCTTATGACCAGCACTGGCTACCCCTGGTATACTGCCCTGCCTAGCTATATACCAGCCCTGCCTAGCTATATACCAGCCCTGTCTACCTGTCCCTGCGCCTAGCTATATACCAGCCATGGCTACCTGATATACCAGCCCTGGCTACCTGTATACTGCCCTGACCTCGCTATATACCAGCCCTAGCTACCTGTATACCTGCCTGACCTAGATATTACAGCCCTTGTCTACATGTATTAACTTGCCCTGCCTAGATATATACCAGCCCTGGCTACATGTATACCTGCCCTCGCCTAACTATTATACCAGCCCTGTCTCCTGATATACCTGCTGCTGACCAGGTATACCTGCCCTGTTAAGCTATATACCAGCCCGGTCTTATGCCCTGTCTAGCTATATCCTGCCCTGTTAGCTATATGACCTTCCCTGTCTACTATATACCTGTCTGTCTAAGCTGTATACCAGCTCTCTCTAGCTAATATAACCTGCCCTGTCTAGCTATATACTGCCCTGTCTCGCTAGTAAACCTGCCCTGTCTAGCTATATACCTGCCCTGTCTCAGCTATATTACCTGCCCTGTATGCCTATATGCCTTCCCTGTTACCTATAAGTGGCCTGTCTATATACTGGCCCTGCCTGGCTACTTACTAGCCCTTCTGGCGCTAAAGATTAGCCTGATTGCTAATACTGGGCCCCCCTACTGCTTACATACTGGCCTGCCTGCTTAATTACTGGCCCCTGCTGCCTACATACTGGCCTTGCATGCCTATCATACTGGCCCTGCATGCCTACTACTTGCTAGGCTGGGCTAATTACTGCCCCTGGCCTAGCTGGCTAATTACTGACTGGCCCTAGTGGCAATTACTGGCCCTATCTTGGCCTAATTACTGGCGGGGCGCAGCCCCTAGCTACTGGCTGATATTACTAGGGGGCTGCCCTAATCTAGCATGGCCTGATTATGGGGGCAACCTCAGCTCCTGGCTAGTTACTGGGGGCTAGCCCTAGCTACTGGCTTGATAACGGGGGCAGCCTAGCTACATGGCTAGTTTACTGGGGGGCCAGCCTAGCTACCTGGCTAGTTACTGGGGGCTAATTACAGTGGTAGGCCCTGTCTACTTACAAATTAATGAGGAAGGCCCTGTTTACCTATTAATGGGGGTCTTACCTATTTACATGCCAATTATCTCTGACTTTTTTTTAATTTTAATTTTTAGGGTCTAACAATAACTGTTTGGGGGAAATGATAGGAAAGTGCTGGAAAGAGAGGAGTATAAGATGTATTTGTGGTAAATTCTTACAGAGACGGAGTAAGTGGCACTAGAGGAGGACATGCATGCTGTACGGACAGAGAAAGAAATGAAGGGAACGACTCATCAGGGGATGACTGTCATGGAGGTTAGGCGCCAGAATAGACGAAAAGGAGAAGAGAACAAAACTCCGATCAAGAGATGAGGTTCTCTGTGAGTCCCTGGTGGTTGTCAGGCTGTAATTTTACTTCTGTGTTGATTCAGTGCTGTATTCATGTGGATTAGGGACCTGACTACTGCTGATGTGATTGGTGGGGTTGTAGGTTATGTTTGTTCTTGTATAGTGTCAGGTGGGGCTTGTCCTGATGTAAAGCAAGGTGCACACCTGACTCTGTGATGAGGGGTTTCTCTGCACACGGTTGCTTCTTGCTTGTGTGTAGGGAGCTCTCTCATGGAGGCGATTTTGGTGCGATTTTTTGTGTAGGAAATGTACGCATTAAAGGAGTTGGTCTCCCTAAGAGTTTCACAGAATGAATAATGCAAAATACTCTGATCACTTCCTGGTTCAGACGACTAATTTGCATACAGCTCCCAATGCTCCCTGCTTTCAGTTGCTAATTAGATCAGATTAGCTAAGCAGCTTTTCAAACTGCTTTCAGAGGGCTTTATCTGATCCCAAAACAAAAGCCCTAATTACAGTTCTGTTTATTTTATTAAATCAAGCTTTTTGACTGATCAGCAGCATGGACACTGACTGAGAGCTGTGTGATGATGTGCACTCACTGTTATCTCATTGAAACAAAACGCGGGGGAGAATTGTTTACAGGTCTTATACTGAGGGAACTGAAATAGCCAGGGACGTCATAAATTTCACTTGTATCTCATTAGGGAAAACAGAGGAACTAAGCCAATATATTTGGAAAATGTCTTTATTTTGTGTTCCCTACAATTTGAAAGCTATTCTTTGTAGCGAGACAACCCCTTTAACTGCTCTGCATTTCTGCACAAAAGCACATCAAAAACACTTTGTGAGAAAACACCTTTATAGTGTAGTTTATATTAGAAAGTGGCAAGGTGTGAGAACAAGGGACATTTTTTAAGCGGATGTTGTATGTGGGCTGGTGGGGCTTTGTGCCAGGGCTGATTTTTATACCCAGTCGGCCCTGTCATGTATCACCCGCGAAATGTACAGCGCCCTGGAATCAATGGCGTTAAAATAAAAAATAATAATAACGAGGGCCTGGGGGTCATGTGGGGGCAGTGTTATGAGGGCCTGGGGGTCATGTGGGGGCAGTGAGGTCCTGGGGGTCATGTGGGGGCAGTGAGGTCCTGGGGGTCATGTGGGGGCACTGAGGTCCTGGGGGTCATGTGGGGGCACTGAGGTCCTGGGGGTCATGTGGGGGCAGTGTTATGAGGGCCTGGGGGTCATGTGGGGGCAGTGAGGTCCTGGGGGTCATGTGGGGACAGTGTTATGAGGGCCTGGGGGTCATGTGGGGGCAGTGAGGTCCTGGGGGTCATGTGGGGGCACTGTGGTCCTGGAGTCATGTGGGGGCACTGAGGGCCTGGGGGTCATGTGGAGCAGTGTTATGAGTGCCTGGGGTCATGTGGGGCAGTGTTATGAGTGACTGGCGGACATGTGGGGGCACTGAGGGCCTGGGGGTCATGTGGGGCAGTGTTATGAGTGCCTGGGGGTCATGTGGGGGCACTGAGGTCCTGGGGGTCATGTGGGGGCACTGAGGGCCTGGGGGTCATGTGGGGGCAGTGTTATGAGGACCTGGGGGTCATGTGGGGGCACTGAGGGCCTGGGGGTCATGTGGGGGCAGTGAGGTCCTGGGGGTCATGTGGGGGCACTGAGGTCCTGGGGGTCATGTGGGGCAGTGTTATGAGGGCCTGGGGGTCATGTGGGGGCAGTGTTATGAGGTCCTGGGGGTCATGTGGGGGGCAGTGTTATAAGGACCTGGGGGTCATGTGGGGGCAGTGTTAGGGGGGCCCGTGGGTCATGTAGGGACACTGTTATAAGGACCTTGGGGTCATGTGGGGGATGTTATGAGGACCTGGGTGTCATATGGGGGAACTGAAGACGTGGGGTCATGTGGGGGCACTGAGGGCCTGGGGGTCATGTGGGGGCAGTGTTATGAGGGCCTGGGGGTCATGTGGGGGCACTGAGGGCCTGGGGGTCATGTGGGGGCACTGAGGGCCTGGGGGTCATGTGGGGGCAGTGTTATGAGGGCCTGGGGGTCATGTGGGACAGTGTTATGAGGTCCTGGGGGTCATGTGGGGGCAGTGTTATGAGGTCCTGGGGTCATGCGGCGGGGGCAGTGTTTATGATGGGCTGGGGGTCATGCGGGGGGCCCAGTGTTATACTGACCTGGGGGTATGTGGGGGCAGTGTTATTTTGAAGGGCCTTGGAGTATCTGGGGGCAGTGTTATGAGGGCCTGGGGGTCATGTGGGGCAGTGTTATGAGGGCCTGGGGGACATGCGGGGGCACTGTTATTAGGGCCTGGAGTCTTGTGGGGGCAGTGTTATAAGGACCTGGGTCATGTGGGGGCACTGAGGGCCTGGGGGTCACATGGGGGCAGTGTTATGAGGGCCTTGGGGTCATGTGGGGGCACTGAGGGCCTGGGGTCATATGGGGGCAGTGTTATTATGACCGTGGGGTCATGTGGGGAAATGAGGGCCTGGGGGTTCATATGGGGGCTGTGTTATGAGGCCTCATATCGAGGTAATGTGGGGCCAGTGAGGGCCTGGGGGTCATGTGGGGGGCAGTGTTATAAGGACCCTGGGGGGTCTTGTGGGGGGCAGTGTTATAAGGACCTGTGGTCATGCGGGGGCAGTGTTATGAGGGACTGGGGGTCATGTGGGGGCAGTGTTATGAGTGCCTGGGGGCATGTGGGGGCACTGAGGGCCTGGGGGTCATGTAGTGACACTGTTATAAGAACCTTGGGGTCATGTGGAGGCAGTGTTATAAGGACCTGGGGGTCATGTGGGGGCAGTGTTATGAGGGCTTGGGGTCATGTGAGGACAGTGTTATGAGGGCCTGGGGGTCATGTGGGGGCAGTGTTATGAGTTCCTGGAGTCATGTGGGGGCAGTGAGGTCCTGGGGGTCATGTGGGGGCAGTGTTATGAGGACCTGGGGGTCATGTGGGGGCAGTGTTATGAGGGCCTGGGGGTCATGTGGGGGCACTGAGGTCCTGGGGGTCATGTGGGGGCAGTGTTATGAGGGCCTGGGGTCATGTGGGGGCAGTGTTATGAGGGCCTGGAGTCATGTGGGTCATTTTTATATTGCCCACCCTCCCTGAGAGTAGTGATAGTGAGTGAGGTGTGTGTGTTGTGTGTGTGTGTATGGCTGTGTGTGGCATGTGGGGCTTACAGATCGTTGGATGAGTGCCTGGTGTGTGATTTGGTGGCAATTCATTGTAAATGTATGCCTGATTTTCAAATGAGTGGTAGCTAAGTTAATAAGATGGCCTGAGTTACCAGCAGGGGCAGTGTTAAGAGGGGCCCGTGGGTCTATTGAGGGCGGTGCAGATGTTATGAGAGTCTAGGGTTCATGTGGAAGGCATTGTTATTAGGATCCTGGGTTATAAGGGTTCATGAGGGCGGCAGTTTGTTCTGAGGACATGGGTGTCATGAGATGTTCAGTGATAAGATACCTTTGTTTGAACAGAATATTTCAAGTTTAATGTATTTCCTAGTTATCCAAATGTTTCACTGTGTGTGTGTGTGTGTGTGCTGTTCATGTGGTGTGGCCGTGTTTATGACGAGGGCTGAGGGTGCTTCATTTGGATTGCACTGAGGGTCTGAGAGTCATGCTTGAGGACCACTGAGCGTCCTGTGTTTTCCTTATGATTCACTATCTTACTGTTTAGTTCCTGTTTTTGGGCAAGTTAGTTTGAGTGTGTGTGTGTGTGTGTGAACGTACGCAGTGAAGAGGTGTAGGGCACGCGTTATGAGGGCCTGGGGTCATGTGGGGACAGTGTTATGAGGGCCTGCTGGGGTACATGAGGAGGGCGTATGTGTCATTATGTCAGGTCCAGGGGGTCATGTGAGGTAAAGTGTTATTATTTTTGGGTTTCCTTGCGGGATGGCGTGTGTTTGTATGGCCCTGAGTCATGTGGATTCTTCAGTGTTCAGAGTGGCCTGGGGAATTCATATGGTGGCACTGAGGGCCTGGGGACATGAGGTGGCGGTGGTGAGTGTTTATGTATGGCCTGGGGTATATCTTAGTGGGAGAGCTTGATTATGAGGGCCTGGGGGTCATTGGGTGAAGAGTGTTATGAGAGGCTCTGGGGGGTCATGCTGGGTGCAGTGTGTATGAGGGCCTGGAGTCATGGGGGGCGAGAGTGTTATGAAGGGCCTGGGGTTTATGTGATGGGCAGTGTGATGAGGCGCTGGGGTTCAGTGTGTGGGGGGGCAGTGTTATATGAGGGCTGGGGTTCAATGCCGGGGCAAGCTCCAGTGTTATGAGGGCCTTTGGGGGTCAGGGTCAGGTTGTGAGGTAGCAGTGTTAGTGAGGACGTTGGGCATGTGGGGGGCGAGTGTTATAGAGGGAGCCTGCTGGGGGCGTCATGTGGGGGCAGTTGTATGGGCTGGGGGTCATGGATAAGGTTGGCTCAGTGTTTATGAGAGAGGACTTGGGGGTTCATGTGGGAGCTCAGTGTTCATGCGGTGCCTGAAGGGTCGATGTGGGCGGCACTGAGGGAAATTGGGGTCATTAGTGGAGTGGCGGTGCGAGTATTATGAGGACCGGGGGTCATGTGGTTGCAGTGTCTGAGTTGCCTGAAGTCGGTGAGAGATGAGTGGCACGAGGGCCTGGTGGGTTGTCATTAGGGAGGCAGTATTTATTGTGGACCTTGGGGGGTCATATGATGGGGGGGCAGTGTCATTGAGTGTACTGAGGGTATTGGCTGGAGGGGTAATCTGAGGGCCTGGGGGGTCATGTGGGGGCAGTATTATGAGGACCTGGGGGTGGCTCATTGTGGGGCAAGTGTCAGTGTGTTGGAGTGTGTGTGTGTGTGTGTGGCCAGTGTGTGTCTGGGGGTCAGTGGGGCTAGTGTTATGAAGCCTTGAGGGGTCCACCATGTGGGCGGCCCACTGAGCGCACCTGGGGGTCATGTGGGCGCAGTGTTATGAGGGCCTGGGGATCATGTGGGGGCACTGAGGGCCTGGGGGTCATGGTTGGTGGGGCAGGTGTTAGGGGACCTGGGGTACTATGGGGGCGGCAAGTGTTATGAGGGCCTGGGGGTCATGTGGAGGCACTGAGGACCTGGGGGTCATGTGGGGGCACTGAGAACCTGGGGTTCATGTGGGGACACTGAGGGCCAGGGGGGCATGGTGGGCATTGAGGGCCTGGGGGTCATGTGGGGGAACTGAGGGCCTGGGGGTCATGTGGGGGCTGGGGTGGTAGGTGTTAGATGTTCCTGGGGTCATTTGTGGGGGGCAGTGTTATGAGGACGTGAGGGTTATGAGGCGGCAGTGTTATGAGGGGCTGGGGTCATGTGGGGGCACTGAGGGCCTGGGGGTCATGTGGGGGCAGTATTATGAGGACCTGGGGGTCATGTCGGGCAGTGTCATGAGTGCCTGGGGGTCATGTGGGGGCACTGAGGGGTTCATCGAGGGGTTGATGTTTATGTTTTACGGAACGCTGTATTTATGAGGACCTAGAGGGGGGGTCTCCATTGGGGCTGGTGTCATGAGTGCCTGGGGGTCATGTGGGGGCACTGAGGACCTGGGGATCATGTGGGGCAGTGTTATGAGTCCCTGGAGTCATGTGGGGGCAGTGTTATGAGGACCTGGAGGTCATTTGGGGGCACTGAGGTCCTGGAGGTCATGTGGGGGCACTGAGGACCTGGGGGTCATGTGGGGGCACTGAGGACCTGGGGGTCATGTGGGGGCAGTGTTATGAGGCCCGTTGGGTATGTGGGTCACTGAGGGCCTGGGGTCAGTGTGGGGCTCGTTTTTGATGAGGGCCCTAGGGGTCATGTAGGGTGGGCAAGTGTTATGAGGGGCCAGGGGGTAATGTGGGGGCAGTGTTATGAGGGCCTGGAGTCATGTGGGGGCAGTGTAATGAGGGCCTGGGGGTCATGTAGGGGCAGTGTTATGAGGGCCTGGGGGTCATGCGTGGGCAGTGTTATAAGGACTGGGGTCATGTGGGCGCAGTGTTATGAGGGCCTGGGGTGTCATGTAAGGGGACAAGATGTTTTGAGGGCCTGCGGGGTCATGTGGGGTTCGGCTGGCAGTGTTTTGAGAGCATGGTGTCATGGGGGTGAAGTGCTTATGAGGGAGCGGGGGGTCATGCACGGCGTGGCAATGGTGTTGAGGGCATGGGGGGATTGGTGGGGGCAGTGTTATAAGGACCTGGGGTCATGTGGGGGAACTGAGGGCCTGGGGGTAATATCGGGGCAGTGTTGCGGGCCTTGGGGTCATGTGGGGGCACTGAGGGCCTGGGGGTCAAATGGGTGCAGTGTTATTAGGGCCTGGGGGTCATATCGGGGCAGTGTTGAGGGCCTTGGGGTCATGTGGGGGCATTGAGGGCCTGGGGGTCATATGGGGGCAGTGTTATGAGGGCCTAGAGGTCATGTGGGGGCACTGAGGGCCTGGGGCTCATGCGGGGACAGTGTTATAAGGACCTGGGAGTCATGTGGGGGCAGTGTTATAAGGACCTGTGGTCATGCGGGGGCAGTGTTATGAGGGCCAGGGGGCATGTGGGGGCACTGAGGTCATGGGGGTCATGTGGGGGCAGTGTTATGAGGGCTTGGGGTCATGTGAGGACAGTGTTATGAGGGCCTGGGGGTCATGTGGGGGCAGTGTTGTGAGGACCTGGGATTCATGTGTGGGCACCGAAGACCTGGGGGTCATGTGGGGGCAGTGTTATGAGGGCCTGGGGGTCATGTGGGGGCAGTGTTATGAGGGCCTGGGGGTCATGCGGGGGCAGTGTTATAAGGACCTGGGGGTCATGTGGGGGCAGTGTTATGAGGACCTGGGGGTCAGGTGGGCAGATGTTATCGAGTGCTCTGGGGTTCTTGTGGGGCTCTGAGGACCTGGGGGTTCATGTGTGGCCAGTGTTTGAGGGCGAGGGAGTCATGAGCGGGGGACGCCAGCGGGGGGCATTTGGGGGCATGAGGGGCTGGGGGGGCATGGGGGGCATGAAAAGGCCGGGGGGGCATGTGGGGGGGGTGAGAGGCCTGGGGGTCTGGGGGGGGCAGTGTTATGAGGGTGGGGTCATTTGGGGGGATGAGGGCCTGGGGGGGCATGTTTTGGGGGCAGTTTATGAGGGCTGGGTCATTTGGGGGCATGTTTGAGGGCCTGGGTATGGGGGGCAGTGTTTGGGGCCTGGGGTATGAGGGGCGTGTTATGAGGGCCCCGGGGGTCATGGGGCAGGTGTTATGAGGGCCTGGGGTATTGGGGATGGGGCCTGGGGGTATGTGGGGGCATTTTAATGAGGGCTGGGGTTGTGGGGGGGGTTTTTAGGGGCCGGGGGGGGCATGTGGGGCAGTTTATGAATGTGGGGGCAGTGGGGGGGGGGCAGGGGGGTCATGTTTTTGGTGGGGGGTGGGGGGAAAGTGGGGGTTTAGTAAGGGGGGCCTGGGGGTCAAAGTGGGGGGAGGGTTATGAGGGGGGGTTTGGGGCATGGGGGGGCAGTGTTAAAAGGGGGCCCGGGGTCATTTGGGGGGGTTTGGGGGAAAGGGGGGTTATGGGGGGCCTGGGGGTCATGTGGGGGGCAGGGTTATGAGGACCTGGGGGTCATGTGGGGGCCCGTGTTTTTGAGGGCCCTGGGGGGGCTTTTGGGGGCAGTTTGAGGGCGCTGGGGGAAAGTGGGGGGGGTGTTTTAAGGGGCCCTGGGGGTCTTTTGGGGGGCAGTGTTATAAAGGGCCCGGGGGGCATTTTGGGGGCAGTGTTATGAGGGCCCGGGGTTTAATTTGGGGGCCATGGAGGGCCTGGGGGGTTTATGTGGGGGCCGGTTTTAGGGCCTGGGGGTCTTTTGGGGGGGGTGTTATGAGGGGGGGAGTTGGGGGGTGGGGGATGGGGGGGCAATGTTTGGGGGGTGGCCCCGGGGGGCTTTTGGGGGCTTGAGGGCCCGGGGGTTTTTGTGTGGGGGGAGTGTTTGAGGGGCCTGGGGGTCTTTGGGGGGCAAATGTCTTGGGGCCTGAGGGTCATGTGGGGGGGAGTGAGGGCCTGGGGGTCAGTGGGGGGGGATGAGGTCCTGGGGGGGCCCTGTGGGGGCCGTGGGTTTTAAAGGGGGGTGGGCCTGGGGGGGGCTTTTGGGGGGGGTGTTATGAGGGCCTGGGGGTTATGTGGGGGCATGAAAGGGTTTGGGGGGTTTATGTGGGGGCATGATGGGGATGGGGGCTGTGGGGGGCTTTCCCGGGGGTCATTGGGGGAACTGGGGGGCCTGGGGGGATGTGGGGGGGTTTTTATGAGGGGCTGGGGGTTTATTTTTGGGGGCATGAGGGCCGGGGGCCTTTTGGGGGCATTGAGGCCTGGGGGTTTAAAGTGGGGGCATGAGGGCCCGGGGGGCATGTTGGGGGAAGGTTTTAGGGCCTGGGGGGCATTTGGGGGCAGTGTTTTTGAGGGTTTGGGGGGCATGGGGGGCAGTGTTATGAGGGCCTGGGGGTCATGTGGGGGCAGTGAGGGCCTGGGGGTCATGTGGGGGCACTGAGGTCCTGGGGGTCATGTGGGGGCAGTGAGGGCCTGGGGGTCATGTGGGGGCACTGAGGTCCTGGGGGGGTCATGTGGGGGGCAGGTTTTAGGTTTTGGGGGTCATGGGGGGCGGTTTTAGGTCTGGGGGGGGATGTGGGGGCAAATGTTATGAGGGGGTTTTTGGGGGCATGGGGTGGGGGGCAAGGGGAGGGATGAAAGGGGCCCGGGGGTCATGTGGGGGGGAAGTGTTATGGAAGGGGGAGTGGGGCTGAAACCCCCCCCGGGGGCAGTGGGAATGAAAGGGGCCGGGGTCATGGGGGGGCCGTTTTGTGGGCCCGGGGGGGCAAGGGGGGGCGTGAGGGCCTTGGGGGGTATGTGAGGGGGGTGGGGATGGGGGGAGGGGGGGGTTTTTTCCCCGGGGGGTCTTTTGGGGGGCATGGGGGTGCCTGGGGGTCATGTGGGGGCAGTGAGGACCTGGGGGTCATGTTTGGGGCCCCGTGAGGGCCCCCGGGGGTAAAGGGGGGCAGTTTTAGGCCCGGGGGTCGTGGGGGGAGTTTATAAAGGCCCGGGGGGCATTGGGTTGGGGGGAGTATTATGAAAGGCCCGGGGGTCATGTGGGGGGCCAAATGAGGAAACCCGGGGGTCATGTGGGGCAGTGGGACCTGGGGGTCAATGGGGGGGCAATGAGGGCTTGGGGGGCATTTTGGGGGCAAATGTTATGAGGCCTGGGGGTTTTTGTGGGGGGAGTGTTTTATGAGGGGCCGGGGGGGAATTTTTTGGGGGCCCTTTTGGGCCTGGGGTTTATTGGGGGACCTTTTTTTTTAGGGCCTGGGGGCCATGTGGGGGCAGTTTTATAAGGTCCTGGGGGTCATGTGGGTGCAATGTGATGAGGGCCTGGGGGT
>JAODAL010050556.1:0-10000 GCA_025379985.1 Phyllomedusa bahiana
ACCTCCCGTTCCTGCCCCCATACGCGCCCCTGCCGGGCCGAGGCGCGCGTGCCCGTCCTCTAAGGGCGCGCGGCGCTCGTTCTCGAAGATTTAAAGGGCCCCACTCCCTTTAATTGGCTAATTGCCGACGCCCCCTTATTTAAGGTTACACTCACTGTCACTCTGTGCTGGATCAATGTTGCCTCATGCCTTAGCTAAAGCGTTCCCTAAGTATATTCTCGCCTTACCGTGTACTAGACCTCTTGTTTACTTTTTCCCTCGACTCCGAACCTCTGCCGCCAGCCCTGACCTTCCTGCCTGTCCCACAACCACGAACCTTTCCCCGCCTGCCCTGACCTCCTGCCTCCCTTTACGACTACGATTTTTCGGACTACAATTTCTGATATACACTGCACCTGGGCTGCCACCCAGGCAAGTCACGTCAGGGGGACGACCTGGTAGCCTCACCCGCAGCAAGTCCATCCCGCTTTGCGGCGTGCTCTGGTGAAAACTGGGGGCTACTTAGATTCCATTCCCTGGCGTGGCTTAACTACCATCGCTTGCGGTGGACCAGCGGATCCACTACCCAGCCGTTAGAGTATTGCTGCATTTCAAAGCAGCATGGCCCAAAAGATTATAAAAAATGACTTCTGCCACTTTTAAAAAAATTGTGAGGAAAAATGCCACTAGAAGCCACATTTCTGTTCCAAAGGACCATGATTATAGCTGTACTCATAGCAACATGCCCCCAAAAAATTATAAATATGACCTTCTCAGCCACTCTTAAAAATTGTGAGGGAGAAATGCCACTTAGAAGCCACAATTCTGTTCCAAAGGACCATGATTATTGCTGTATCTCACAGCAACATGACCCCTAAACCATTGACAATGCAAAAAATTCTAAAGATAAAGTGAGTAAATGGAAAAAGGTTTTGTCATGAAACCTTGGTGCCTTTTACAGTCTCCTCACAGCAAAACCAGCAAAATGATCTTTTGGGACTGAGAATAAAAATTGCAGTAAGAAATGATTGTTTTAAAAAAAAAAGTTTTCATGAGGACCATTTCTTTTGGAAGAGAAATGTGAAGTAGACCGGCAACTAATTTTGTGACCTCGGCAATTGGGGCCACAACATCATCAGAGATCCACGGCCTGATTCATCATGATGAAAGTCAAACGATCCACATTTTTTGGTGGAAAGCCGGGATGCGTTTGTCTGTAATGACTCCTCCAGCTGTGCTGAAGGTTTCCCGCTCAGATATGACGCTGGCTGCTGGGCAGGAAAACACGTCTATGGCGGGCAAGCGAGCTCGGGCCATTCCTTCCTTTTGGATACCCAGAAGTCTTTTGGGGATCTGGAACACATCCAAAAACATCGGTGTTGAAAATGCAGATAGTCGTGCACCATGATCTTAAGCCGGTCTCTGTGTGTTGTATGTGTGCCCTGCATTACAAGCGTTGGTAAGGTTGGTAAATAAAAATTGCTGCTGCTACGGCTACTTGGCACTCTACTGCTGTCTTTTGTCGCTGACGTTGTTCCACCGTGACATTTGAAGAACGTGAAGCAGCCCGCAACAGATGTCTCCAGTTGATCAATCAGCAAGGTCTCCATTTTCCTGCATTTTACTCTCTATTTGGGTGGGTGGAAGGAAAGTGTCTGAGTTTTTTTTTTGTAAGGGGGATCCGGGAGGGTGGCCACCCAGAAAACTGTTTTTCCCATTTTGATGGCCTTAATGCGAGGATCATGCTGGATGAAATGGAGCATCCAAGCACTCATGTGAGAGATGGAGCCTTGAACCTTCCTAAGCCTCTGGGTCGAGGGGCACTAGCAAACTGATCTTTCCTCTTTCTTCCTCCTCCGCCTCTTAATTTTCGCGCCAAACCCCTCTTTCCAAGGCAGAACTTCGGTAACTTTTGGTGTCCAGGAATACCTCATCCTCCCTCCTCTCCCTTCCTCCGCACAGCTTCAAACACAGCCCTGACATCCCCTCAGATGATGCACCCTGAAGCTAAAGGCGCCGCCTTGCACTAGCTCTGGACCCCTGAACCACTGCCTAATGAAGACCGATAAAATTGTGAAACTGTCGGGCCTTGTGGATTCGAAGGAGAGAAAGGCTCCGTGTCCGCATCTGTGCCCCATCTCCTCCTCCATCGCTGGTAGAACCTGATGTTTCAGAGTTTCCAACGATCGTTCCAGAACTAAGATCACCACAATGCTCATGCTGACAGGGCATTATCTGCACTGACCATTTTGGTGGCTTCTTCAAACTGTCAAGGATGGTGCAGAGCTCTTTCACCTGCCTCCACTCCGGTGGCTCAACACCCCGAGGTCCCACCGCTACTTTGTCAGCCATGTGTCACTTCGTACTGCGTAATGGCATTGCGCTGCTTGCCAAACAATCGCGGGAGCATGTGGAGGTGGAATTCCAGTGTGTTGCCACGTCAACAATGAGACGGTTGACGGGGAGGACAGCTGACGCTGCATACGCAGCCAGGCGGGATGAAGCAGGGTGCGAATGGCGGAAGTGCGAACCCAGACCCCCGAGCCTTCCTCAGCAGGCAGTCCAGACCCGGGTAGCGCTTTAGAAATTTCTGGACGAAAAGGGTTTTCATGACATGTGCCGGGCCCAAGGGATGTGCTCCAGCCTACCAATTTTTAACGGCGGCCAGCAGATTTCGAACCGTTTTTCCGCACACCACCTGCCGGGCACAAGGTTCTTGTCACCCAGCCAGCGCTCGTCTCGTTGCAGAGAGCCGTCCACAGCCCCTGACCTGTGTGTGGACGGACTCCAAGACAGATTAAATTTTCAACAGGGCCCTGGTTTCTCTGGGTACGTAAATGCCACCAGAAGGAGTTTTGGGGAAAGAACCCTGCACATCCCCTGCGGTTTTGAAGAGCGTCGCTTGAGCCTGAGAGCCACCGTCACCACCAGAGCCCACCCAAACCCAGCTCACCCATGAGCTGTCACAGAGATATAGCGGCTTGGCTGTGCTTACTAGTCCATGTGTCAGTGGTCAGATAGACTTTGCCGGACTAGATGCAGACAACGCGCTTGAAATTTTTAGATGACACGTGGCTGGCCAGGGTAGGGATGGCTTTTTTCTGGCAAAGAAATACCTGCTTTCAACTGTATTGGGGGCAGGAAAGGCCATGACGTGGCAGAAACCCATCTTGTCCACCAGACGGAAAGGCAAAAATTTCCAAGGGCCCAAAAACCTGGCAATGCCGACATTCAGGCTTTTGGGGTTTGGGGTGGTTTGGGGTTAAAGTGTTTTTTCTGCTCCCAAACCTGGTAGACAGAAGGCTGGCTGCTAGACTGGCCGCTGTATGGCTTACAGGTCCCGTCAAACTGGTGGAAGGAGAATGGGTTTGGAAAGGGTCTCTGGTGGTGCTGGTGGTACCTCGGCCGACAGTGGAGGCTGAAGCGGAGGCTGATCCCTGATCATGTCAGAGAGACATGGCCAGCTGAGGAACGCTTGGTGGGGCGGAGGAGGAGGAGGCGGCGGAGACAGAGGGTGTGACAGGGGTTGGAAGCTCGGGATCAGTGTGGCCTTTTTTGGCCAAGTGTTCCCTCCATTTCAACTCATGCATTCGCTGCATGTGACATGTTGATGGTGGTTAAACACCTTAAGATTCTTGCCTCTACTGATGCGTTTACGGCAAAGGCAGCATATGACATCGCTGGGTGAATCAGAGGCCTTGTTTTGAAGAAGGCCCAGGCTTTAGAGGTCCTGGACCTTTTCGACGGCGATAAGCGAGGAGTGGGGGTTTTTGCTGACCGTGGGGTGGGAATCAATCTAAACGGACTTCAGCGGACCGCCCTCCTTTCCCCTTTTTGAGGCAGGAGTCGTACTGACACTACCCCATCATCTTCCTCCCCCGCCCAGTGATGAAGCGCACACAAGCAAATTCTGCGGAAAAGACCACGTTGGATCCGCAATGTCGTCATCATCATCACAACACACAGATGACTTCGTCGTCCTGACATTCCCGTATCCAGGAGCTGCGGCTACAAGCAAGAGGGACTGCAAGTTTTTGCCGACCGCCCGGGATTTTTTTTATGATTGACCCGGCTTCCTTCTCCTCCCCCTGATGGCATAAGTAACTGGGCATCAGAGCAGAAAAAATCATCCTCTTTGGCCTCTTGATCTTTGGAAATGCCTTCTGACCCCAACCGCATTTTGTCATCAAAGAGGTCTTCAGAAAAGGGATTATCCACAGTGGTGGGTACACGATTTGACATTTTGGGCTGGGCCTTCGCTTCATGTTGGATGGATTGCTGACGATTTCTGATGACGACATTTGTGGCCGTGACTGGGAGGACGGGAGGTAAGATGCTGGATGCAGGTTGCATAAACCACTGAAGAACACATTGGCGACGCTGTTTATTACTGAGATTCACAGGGCCCTGACCCAGCGATGACAGGCCTGACGGTCCTGCAACCGACGATCCGCTGGCTTGCGTGTTTTCGCCAGCACTGGAAGGAGCACATTCTCTCGTACCTCTACCTCCTACACCCCTCTTTGCTCGCTTACACCTGCATTTCGCCCATGTTCAGAAAGATAAAAATTTAAGAAGATATGGAAGAGTTTTTTTGAAAATCTCTTATTAAAAAACGCAAAACACAGCTTTTCTTAAATTCCCTCTAATTTCCTACAGCCAACTAGGATTAGAAACTGAAAGGTTTCTAGCAAAAAACCTGTGAAATGCGGTTTTGGTGGAAGAACCGTAAGACAAAATCAAAAATTGTTCTTCCTTTTAGTCCCAGGATTTACAAACTGCCCAGTAGGGCCCAGGAATTGAATAGTTTTCAACAAAATATTTATACAAGTCCGCTATCTGCGCCAAACTGAGATTCAATGAGCGCAATTAAAAACTATTCAAAGTTACAAGGATGAGAAATTGCGTTTTTTTGCAGCAATGACAAATGTGAACAGTTGCTAGAAAATCTTTCTATCAGAATTGTCGTACAATGTGGCTATTTGAAAAAAACTAGGGCTGCACCACGTGCAATACAGCTATTTCAAAGTTATACGGATAACAAACAGGGGGTTTTTTTTGCACAAATGAAATACACCAATAGTAACTACAAAATTTCTGTATTCAAATTTAAGTACAAAGTGGCTCTTTGAACAAAACTGGGATGCACCAAAGTAAAAAAAAAACACCTATTTGAAATGTATATGGATAATAAAAGGTGGTTTTAGCACCTATGAAATACACCTGCAGTTACTAGAAAAGTTCTGTATCCTATTGTAAGTACAAAGTGGGTCTTTGAACAAAACTGAACTGCGCCAAAGTGAAAAACACGTAATTAAATTGTGTACTGATAATAATAGGTGGTTTTTGCACCTATGAAACACAACACCAATTACTAGCAAATTTCTGTATGGTAATATAAGTACAAGATTGGTCTTTCAACAAAAATGGCCTGCGCCAAAGTGAACAAAACCTAATTAAATTGTGTACAGATAATAAAACGAGGTTTTTGCACCTATAAATACACCTGTGGTGACTAAAATAATTCCGGATCCTATTGTAAGTACAAAGTGGGTCTTTGAACAAAACTGAGCTGCGCCAAAGTGAAAAACTGGCCGCCAAAATGATAGGAAGCGCAGAAAATGGCGCGATATTAATAGATTATGCGCAGATTTTCACCTAAATTATCGCGTGATCGGAAAATTACGATCAACCTAAAAACTGTGCCGATTTCAACTTTGTTGATAATAATCGCTCAACACTACTCCCAACTCCAGGTAGCTAATTACAACCCCCTGGTGTCTGGAGCATCAGGCTTTAAAGGGATTTTGCCATGATGACAGTATTGAGTTGGGAACATCCAAAATCCACATTTAATCAAGTTTGTAAATATAATTAATTAAAAAATATGTACCATGTTAGATCAACTCTCTCCTTTCTGTTTCCTCTGTACTGCTGTCAGGGGTTCTGACCAGCAATAATTTCCTGCCTTGCTGGCTGCACTTTCTCAGTTGTATCTTCACAACACTTTATAAATGTGTCCTGTTGTGCATTAAAAGTATCCAGATATGTGCTGAAAAGCATCTCGTTATGCGACAAAATATGTACCAAAAACTGAGGAGACAAAACGAAGACCTGGTAAAGAATGTCGTTGGAACGTGGTAATGGCCTCCCACCCATCACTACAGCCATTCTGGAAAATTTGGCCTGGATTAGCTGCTGAGCAGCTATACTAAGACTAATAGGTGTAAGTAACCCATGGTTACTAACCCAATACTGCCAGCTTAGCTCACCTTTGTGACATGTATCTTGCCCGTCTACTGCTGCAAACAATCTAGTGGCAAAGACATGAAACCTGAATGCACTGTACCACACATCACACTAAAGGTGGGGACACCCTTTATATCCCTTACTGAAGCTTGACTGGTACGTCATAATGCCAGTAAGGTTCTTTGGCTTCATTGGGTGCTGAACACTACTAACACGCTGAACATGCTACGCTATCTTTTCTGCCTACACGATGGTCACTACGGTAGAAACCCATTGGACCCATTGTAATTAATAGGTTCCATTGGGTGCCGTGGGTGTCCATTGTGAAACGCATCCCTAGGTGTCCGTTTTCACCTCTGCGACAGAGATTTTGAACGGAACTTCCAACGCAAATGTTACTCAAGGCTTAGAGAACTTTAATAAATTAGGTGCTGTAACAGACCTGGGTTGTGGATCCACTGAGCCACCGCAAGCGATGGCGTAAGCCACCCCGGGGGAACGGGCAAAAAGGGTGGGAACCGGGTTTTAAACCAGAGCCCCCGCAAAGCGGGATGGACTTGTGCGGCGGAATTCCCCGGGTCGTCCCCCTGATTGACTTGCTTGCGAGGGTTGCCGGGGAATAGGGGGTACAAAATCGGCGGGCAAATTTGTAGTCAGGGGAGGGGCAGGAAGGGTCGGGGCGGAAAGCAAATTTCGTGGTCGGAGAACGTAACCCGGGAGGGACTGGTACCATTATAACCCCGGAACGTAGAAAGGGTTTCCCCTCGATGGTGGGGGCACTAGGGAACGGGAGGGCCGGGGAAAGGGTGGACGAATATGGGGGACATGAGGGTTTGAAATTATGGGGCCCGGCCTTTAAATTTGCGAGACCGGCCCGCCGTGCCCAAATACCAGGGGCGCCCCGGGCCGCGCACCATCCGGAGGCGGTGGGTGAGGGGGGAATTTCCCTGGGGGGGGGACCCCAACGGGACGCGGGTTGTCCGCCCCGGTGCGGCCCGTGTAAAGGGCGCGAGTGCGCCTGCACCCCCGGCCCCCGGTCGCCCCCTCGTGACAGTACCCCCCCCCTTAGGTCTCCCCTCCCCTTTCCCCCTGAAGAAATCTCGGATAAGTTTCGGTCAATGTTCTCCCCCGGCCCCCCGTCTTTCCTCGGGCAAACCCCTTCCAATCAAAAAGAAATAAGTTTCCCCTTGGTTTCTTCATAGCCAGGATTTCCTTACGGAAGACCCCCGAGGCCCCGCCCCCGGGGCAGGGGAAGACACTTTCCGAAAACGTACTTTAAAGGGTGACTGGCTTTAGTAGAAAACGTGGAAGGAGTTCGGAATCGACGGGGGGGGGCCCGGACTTGTAGGCCCCGGATTGATCCTTTCAGGACTTAAAAAGGGCCCAAGGAACCGGGACCCGTTTGGGGGAGGGAATCCTTAGCAAAAACATTTGGGGAGGAAAACCCAAACCCTTTTACCCCCGGGCTTGAACGAGGGGGGGGGTCCCCTGTGTCTATCGGCCTGGAGTTTCATCCGAGCAGAGGCCCGGAGCAAGGATTGCTGGTTTCCCCACACCGACTTCAGGTAGGGACCAAAGAGCCCCACGCAGGAACGTCCGAGCCCCGAGCCAGGGGGAGGGGCGGGGGGGGGTTTAACCCATACACCCGAAAAATGGAAAAGCGCCCGTAGAACGGAGTCCAAGGAATTGGGGCGAATTGGGGCCCAGGGCAAAAAGCCTGCCAATCGTTTGCTGGGCCGAGAGAAAGCGAGGTAGTTTCTAAGATCTGGTTAGTTCTTTCACCCCCCGTTCGACTGGGGTGGTAGCGGGGGAGAATTTTCCAATTGCACTTTAAAATTTTTTGAAAAACCAAGAGACCCCCAAAAAAAGGGAGACGAATTGAACTCCGCGTCGGACACAATGGTCGAGGGAGGGCCCATGCAGGCGGAAGACATGGGGGAAAGAAGAGGGTTGCCAAACGAGGTGAACGGAAGTAAGGAAAAGGTAAAAAAAGGCCATTTAGAGAAGGACGGCAAAGACCCAAATGAAATATTGCCCGCCGACGGAAGATCCTGATAAAGCCCAGGGCAATCTGGGACCAGGGGAGATTTTGGAACGGGAAAGGGGAAGGAGCAATCGGGGTTTTGAGGTGCGGTGTCTTGTTCACCAACAAAGAGACGGGCCAAAAGTCTTTCACATTTTTTGATTAGGTCGGGCCCCATATCCCCCCCCAATGAACTCGCCGTCTTCCGACTCCCGGGGGGCCCGGCTCCCCAAAGGCCATGCCCCCATTCAGGATTTTTCTCCAAAGGGGGAATGGGCGCAATGGTTCCCCGGAGGTACCTGCCGAAAATTTCTACTGGACCCCGGGGTGATAACGGTTGGGGGAATGATGGGGGCAGGGGGAGAGTCCCCCCCAAGCCGTCCACCCCCCGAGACAGGCATGGCTTTGCGTTTTCTGGCTGGGCGGAAATGGATCGTAAAATTTGAAGCGCGAGAAGAAGAGACCCCCAACGAGCCCGCCGGGGATTAAGGCGCTGAGCCGTCTGAAGGACACAAGATTTTGTGGTCAGAGTAAATAGTCACGGGATTTGGGCTCCTTCAAGAAGTGACGCCACTCCTCAAGCCCAATTAATGGCCAACAGCTCAGGGGTCCCAAGGGGGTTTGTTTTCCCCGCGGAAAGAGAACGTTTTGAGAAAAAACCCACATGTGCCCAATTTGCCCTTGGAATCCTCTGAGAGAGACCCCCCCCTGCTCCCACGGATGATGCGTCCACCCCCAAAAAAAGGGGTTCCCTTAAATCCGGACAGAAAAAAACTGGAGCCGAAGCAAAGGCCCCCTTGAGCCGGGAAAAGGATCTTCGGCCGCTGGGGGCCCAACCCGGGTTGCCGCCTTTTAAAAGGGCCAAAAGGGGACCCCTAGCGTCGAAAAGTGTGGGATAAACTGACGGAAAAAATTTGAAAACCCTGAACCGTTGAATAGCCGAAGGCCTTTTGGGACGAGGCCACTGCAGGACGGTGACTGTTGGCAGGACCCATTGCAACCCCTTTGGCGGAAACAAAATCCCCGAGGAAGGGCAGGTGGTTTGGGTGAAATTGGCATTTCTCCAGTTTGGCGAAGAGGCGATTACCGAAGGCGATTAAGGACCGGCGCACATGGAACGGGGGGGCTCGAGTTTAGGCAAAAAAATCAATATGCGCCCAGATACACACCACGCATACAATAAGAGGCCCTGAAGAGTGTTAACGCCCCTTGAAACCCCCGGGGGGGCTTTACAAAGACCAAAGGGGGCATAACGGGGTCCCAAAATGCCCATCCGCTGTTGAATCCCCGTTTTCCCATCGTCGCTTCTCGGATGGGGGTAGGTTTAGGCCCCCGAAGTCCCGGGGGGGGCCCCCCCGAAGGCCGGCGAAACCCAGTCAGCGGCAGTGGGTAGGGTTTTTCCCCAAAATTTCAGACCGCGAAAGTCGATGGAGGGTCGAAGTGAGCCATCCCTTTTTTCCACAAGAAAACCCGCTCCAGGGGGGGAGGGGTTGTTTCCGGGTTTCCCTTTTCCCATTGGCCTTTTTCGGGGCCCCGGGGGGGGAGTTTTCCCCAAAAGGGTTTTTTGGGGGAAAAAAATCGGGACCGTGGGGGGGGGACCCTTTTTTGGGGGAAAACGTCGGAGAGGTCTTTTACCGCCGGAACCCAGGAAAGGGGGGGAGGCGGAGAGGTGGGACGCCGGGGTGGTGCGGACAGCAAGATTGGGGATCTTGCCCCATCGTGTAAATTCGCCCTCTTTCCCAAGGGGGG
>JAODAL010050556.1:15000-27321 GCA_025379985.1 Phyllomedusa bahiana
CCTGGACCCTCAGATTAAAAGTCTGATGCTCTACCGACTGAGCTATCCGGGATCAGAGAATGTTACTAACTTTAAGTCTTTAAAAACGCTGTCTTTGGCAAGATCCTTCTGAATGTGGAATGGGTCCTGGAACCTTTCACACCCATTGGAGCCATAATGCCCTGCAAAGGTTTCAGACGAGTGGCCACTTCTCGCTAGAGCTTAAGACATCCAACTTATGGTCTGCTGTCTAACAATTCTACCATCCAAGCATTACACTTGGACCCTAAGCCTGTGGAGAAGATGACGCCAGTATGCCCCATGGGAGAAGGGAAAGCTGGCGGAGGCACCGTGACGATCTAGACAATATTCTACTGGGAATCCTTGGGTCCCGACATTCTCCACATCAAGAATTTTTCAGGAATGCTTGGAATCATACGAGAAAGAGTTGAGCTTCAGACTTGGATTTTGCAGTTCTCTGGGTAAACAAGGGTGATCCACCAAGAACTCAATTTCTTAGTTCCACATACCAAAGGACACAGATGGAGGTTACATGGAGTCCATGTGATATAAATCCTCAAGAATGAACTCTTTGGCAAACTCCATCGGAAAGTACAATGGGTCCTGGAACATTTCACAACCTTTGGAGCCATAATGCACTGCAAAGGTTTCCGCCGAGTGGCCACTTCTCGCCAGAGCTGAAGACATAGAATTTATGGCCTACTGTCTTACTATCCTGCCATCCAAGCATTATACTTGGACCCTAAACCTAGGGAAATGATGGCGCCAGGATGCACCAAGGGAGAAAGGCAAGCCAGCAGAGGGACCATGATGATCTAGGCAATTTTGTACTGGGAAACCGTGAGTCCTGACAATCTCCATATCTAGAATTTTTCAGGAGTGCTTTGAGGGATATGAGAAAGAGTTGGAGATCCGGACTTGCATACTTGATTCTACAATTCTCTGGTTAAACAAGTGTGATCCACCAAGAACTCAATCTGAGACTTGCAGGACTCTTACCACGTGCTGCTGACCACGTGCCACATACGAAGGACACATGTGGAGCTAGCACATAGCAGGCCAAGGAGGTTTAAATGATATTTCTGCTTGGTGTGTACCTTGACCTGTCATTTTTTAATCCTTATCAAAACGCATGCGCCCAAACAGGGACTTGAACCCTGTACCCTCAGATTAAAAGTCTGCTGCTCTACCGACAGAGCTATTTGGCTCAGTGTACATTACCAACTTTAAGTCTTGAAAAACACTTTTTTGGTAAGCTCCAACGGACCGCGGGATGGGTCCTGGAACGTTCCTCACCCCTTGGAGCCATAATGCACTGCAAAGGTGTCAGAAGAGTGATCACTTCTCGCCAGAGCTTAAGACATCCAGTTTATGGCCTGCTGTCTTACTATCCTGCCATCCAAGCATTACACTGGGAAACTAAACCTGGGGAAAAGATGGCGCCACAATGCGCCAAGGGAGAAAGGCAAGCCAGCAGAGGGACCATGATGATCTAGGCAATTTTGTACTGGGAAACCGTGAGTCCTGACAATCTCCATATCTAGAATTTTTCAGGAGTGCTTTGAGGGATATGAGAAAGAGTTGGAGATCCGGACTTGCATACTTGATTCTACAATTCTCTGGTTAAACAAGTGTGATCCACCAAGAACTCAATCTGAGACTTGCAGGACTCTTACCACGTGCTGCTGACCACGTGCCACATACGAAGGACACATGTGGAGCTAGCACATAGCAGGCCAAGGAGGTTTAAATGATATTTCTGCTTGGTGTGTGCCTTGACCTGTCTTTTTTTAATCCTTATCAAAAAGCATGCGCCCGAACAGGGACTTGAACCCTGGACCCTCAGATTAAAAGTCTGATGCTCTACCGACTGAGCTATCCGGGCTCTGGGTACAACACCAACTTTAAGTCTTGAAAAAAGCTCTCTTTGGCAAGCTCCATCCAAATGTGGAATGGGTCCTGGAACCTTTAACACCCATTGGAGCCATAATGCCCTGCAAAAGTTTCAGACCAGTTGCCTTTTCTCGCTAGAGCTTAAGACATCCAACTTATGGTCTGCTGTCTAACAATTCTACCATCCAAGCATTACACTTGGACCCTAAGCCTGTGGAGAAGATGACGCCAGTATGCCCCATGGGAGAAGGGAAAGCTGGCGGAGGCACCGTGACGATCTAGACAATATTCTACTGGGAATCCTTGGGTCCCGACATTCTCCACATCAAGAATTTTTCAGGAATGCTTGGAATCATACGAGAAAGAGTTGAGCTTCAGACTTGGATTTTGCAGTTCTCTGGGTAAACAAGGGTGATCCACCAAGAACTCAATGTCTGACTTACAGGATGTGACGTGGGAGTGGATCCGCTGGGCCAACGCAAGCGGTGATAGCTAAGCCACGCCAGGAAACGGAATCTAAGTAGCCCCCGGTTTGCACCAGAGCCCGCCACAAAGCGGGAGGGGAACTTGCTGCGGCGTGAGGCTACCAGGTCGTTACCCCTGACGTGACTTGCTTGCGAAGGCAGCCGGGGTACAGCGTGGTACAGAAACGTAACCCGGAGGCGTAGTCGGGGACAGGCAGAAGGTCAGGGCAGGCAGCAGAGGTTCGTGGTCAGAGGCAGGCAGACGGTCAGGGCAGGCGGCAAACAGGCAAGGTCAGAAAACGTAGCGGAACGGACTGGTACACGGGAAAATCAGGAGGGAAACAGCAATCCCTCTCTAGACATAGGTAAACACACCAACAGACTGGCAGGAAGTACTGGGGGCGGATCCCTTTAAAATTTAGAACCAGCGCCCGATAATGACCAATTATCGGGACACGGGCCCCTTTAAATTTAGAGAAGCCGGCTTGCGCGCGCCTTAAGCGGCGGCCACGCGCACGACGGCCGGGACAGGCAGGAGCGGCGTTCACCGGAGCGCGGCCGGGTAAGAGAGGCAGCGCCGAACCGAGGCAGCAGAGGGGTGGTCGCGGCCGCCGCGCCGGACCCCCCGGCGCGGGGGATGGTCGCGGGGGCAGCGGAGCCGCGACCCCCGTGACAGTACCCCTCCCCCATTAGGTCTCCCCCTCTTTTTTAGAAACCTAGAGAGCAGGTCAGGAGACAGGTTGGCCTCCGGTTCCCATGACCGCTCCTCCGGCCCGAACCCCTTCCAGTCAATAAGAAAGAACCGCTTCCCCCTCACTGTCTTCTGAGCCAACACCCCCCATTGACCTCAAAGATGTTTTCAGAGTTGGCCACAGGAGAGGTGAGACAGGACCACGGGAGAAGCGATTCAGCACACAGGCTTGAGGAGGGAGACATGGAAGGAGTTCGGGATGCGCAGGGTAGGAGGCAGGCGGAGCTGGTAGGACACCGGGTTTAGACGTTGCAGTACCTCAAAGGGACCCACGTATTTAGGACCTAGCTTGTAGCTAGGCACTCTAAAGCGAATATATTTGCTGGATAGCCAAATCTTATCGCCAGGCTCAAATAAGGGCGAAGGCCTACGGTATCTGTCAGCCTGGACTTTAGTGCGAGCAGAAGCCCGTAACAGGGCCTGTCGAGTGAGCTGCCAGAGAGCCTTGATGTCCTTTACTTGGGCGTCCACGGCCGGGACATGACACGAGGTAACAAGGGGGAGGGGCGAGCGGGGATGTAACCCAAACACGACAAAAAAGGGGGAGGCCCCCGCGGATCCCGAATCTAAGAGTTATAAGAAAACTATGCCCAGGGAAGAAGATCAGACCAATTATCCTGCCGGGCGGACACAAAGGGGCCGCAGGTAGGTACCCAGTACCTGGTTAACCCTCTCTACCTGCCCGTTCGTTTGAGGGTGGAAATGCGGATGAAAAATCTAAGCGAAACCTGCAATTGACCACACAAAGCCCGCCAAAATTTTGCAATGAACTGGACTCCCCTGTCAGAGACAATGTGTAACGGGAGACCATGCAGACGGAAAACGGACTGAAAAAATATTGGGCCAGTGAGGAGCAGGGGGTAACCCAGGCAGTGGGACAAAGTTGAGCCATTTTGAAAAAACGGTTGGTCACGACCAGATGGGGGACCGTGTTTCCAGAAGAGGACGGGAGGTCGGTAATGAAGTCCATGGCTACATGGGTCCAGGGTTTTTCCGGCACAGGGAGAGGCTGAAGAAGGCCCGCGGGTTTGAGACGAGGGACCTTATTCCGGGCACAGGAGGTGCGGGGCTAGAACAAATCCCTGACATCCTGAGCAAGAGTAGGCCCCCAGTAATAGCGGGAGATCAGTTGCCAGGACTCCTGGATGCCCAGCCGCACGAGAAGCGTGTCCCCACTTCAGGACTCTAGGGCGCAAGGCAGGGTGCACATACGTCTTCCCGGGGGGTAGGCGTTGGAGACCCCGGGAGGCGGCGGTGACGAGTCGCTCAGGGGGGACAATGTCTGGGGAGGAGACTCGGAGACCCACCGTATCCAAAGGAACGAGAGAGAGCGTCCGCCCGGATGTTTTTCTCGGCCGGGCCGAAAATGTAGATGGAAGTCAAAACGGCCAAAGAATAGTGACCACCTGGCCTGCCGGGGGTTAGGCGTTGACCCGACTGCAGATACAGGAGGTTCTTGTGGTCTGTGAAGATATCAATGGGGTGGTGAGCCCCCTCCAGCAGGTGACGCCATTCTTCAAGACCAGCTTTATGGCCAGTAATTCTCGATCCCCTATGGTATAGTTCTTCTCAGCAGGAGAGAAAGTTTTGGAGAAATACCCCAGGTACGAAGTTTACCAGAGGAGGATCTCTGCAGAAGGACAGCGCCGGCGCCAACTGAAGAGGCTCTACTTCCAGAATAAACGGACGGTTAGGGTCTGGGCGAGACGGGATCGGACCCGATGCAAATGCAGCTTTGAGCCAGTTGAAGGCACCTTGAGCTTCTGGGGGCCAGGACTTGGGATTGGGTTTTTCCGAGTCAGAGCCCCCAAGGGAGCCACAAGTGTAGAGAAGTGGGGAATAAATTGTCTGTAATAATTAGCATCCCCAAAAAGACTTTGAATGGCCAGAGGCCCACCGGTTTGTGGCCATTGCAACACGCGGAGAGCTTGGAAGGATCCATCTGGAGACCCCTATCAGAGACATGTACCCTAGGAAGGGTAAGCTTGTGCGTTCGAACAGACACTTTTCGGGTTTGGCAAAGAGCTGATGAGTGCGGAGTCGCCTGAGGACCTGGCGGATGTGTGGTGATGAGTCTCGAGATCTGGGGAGAAGATGAGGATATCGTCCAAGTAGACGATTACACAGACGTAGAGTAGGTCCTGAAAGATTTCATTGACAAAATTCAGAGATTCTGCCGGGGCGTTGCAGAGGGGCCGAAAGGCATAAACCAAATACTCAAAAAGGCCGTCCCGGTATTAAATGCCCTTTTCCATTCGTCGCCTTCCTTAATGCGGATTAAATTGTAGGCCCCACGAAGATCCAGTTAGAAAAAAATTTTTCGCCCCTCGCAGGGCGGGCAAAGAGTTCGGAGATCAAGGGGAACGGGTAGCGTTTTTTTATGGTAATTTTGTTCAGGCCCCGATAATCGATGCAGGGCTGGAGGGACCCGTCTTTTTTCTCCACGAAGAAGAAGCCGGCTCCAGCCGGAGACGAGGACTTACGGATGAACCCTTTGCGGAGGTTCTCCTTGATGTACTCAGACATCGCCTTAGTCTCCGGGACGGAGAAGGGTAAACCCGCCTCTGGGAGGAGTACAGCCAGATTGCCATGTCCAAAGGGGCAATCATAAGGCCGTGTGGAGGAAGAGTTTCAGCCTGACTCTCCCAAAAGACATCGCAAAGTCCCAAATAAGGCGAAGGTAGACCTGGAGGGGCTTGGCAGGCATTCCGGGAGGCGACTTGAGGAGCGATTTGCGGCTTGGACAGGCAACGAGAGAGACACGCGGAACCCCAACACATGACTTCACCTGTGCTCCAATCCAAAGTCGGGGTATGGTCCTGTTTGCCAAGGAAGGCCCCAAAAGGATCTCCGAGGAGGATCGAGGTAGGACTAAAAGTCGCAACATCTCCGTGTGAAGAGCCCCAATTTGCAAGAAGAGGGGGGCCGTATGGAAGCGGGTAGCGTCCTTAAGGCATTCACCACTAACCAAGGGACGAACTAGGTTTTAGCAATGGAGTCACAGGAAGACGAAACCTGGTCACAAGTTCGTGGCTTATGAAGTTTCCTGCTGATCCTGAATCAATAAAGGCGGTGGCCTGGAAGGTGCGGTCCGGTGAAAGGCCAATGCATACGGGCATGGTCAGACGGGGAGAGGCCGCTCTGACACCTAGGGTTGCCTCTCCTATGAGCCCTAGGTGCGGAAGTTTCCTGGGCGCACCGGACAGTCCCCAATGAAATGGCCAGAGCCGCCACAATAGAAGCACAGCTACTTCAGACAACGCTGAGAACGTTCCTCCTGAAGACGGTTGGGCTCTCTCGACCTGCAATAGGTTCCTCTTCAGAGACGTTGAAGGGGAAGAGGTGACCGCTGGAACGTGGGGGCCAAGTGGGGGGGAAAAAGACGTGGACGACGTTTGCCGTTGTAGGCGGAGCTCTTGTTGCCTTTCGGCGAAGCGAATATCCCCTCGGGTGGCCAAAAAGGATTAGATCATCCAAGGCAGCTGGTAGACCCCAGCGGCGAGCTCGTCCTTGATTCGCCCCGAGAGGCCTTGCCAAAATGTCGCCAAACCCAAAGCTTCGTTGTTCCATCCCCGCTCCGAAGCGAGAGTGCGAAACTGCAACCCATACTGACCCATGTGGCGTCGCCCTGACGGAGCGTAAACAGCGCTGCGGCAGCCGAAGAAATACGGCCTGGTTTCCTCAAAGACGGTGCGGGAACCCCCGGAGGAAGGCTTGGAGGTCCGCTGTCAGGGGTCCCCTCGATCCCATAGTGGCGTAGCCCAAGACAAGGCTTCTCCAGACAAGAGGCTGATAATGAAGGCCACCTTGGCTCGCTTTGTAGGGGAAATTTGGGGCCCATCATTTTTGAGGTGGATGGAGCACTGCTGATGAACCCCCGGCATTTCTTGGGATCTCCATCGTAGCGGAGATGAGTGGCAGATGCAGAGAGGGTCCCGAAGCCGGAGCAGGTAGAGCAATGGATGCCCGAGCAACGGATGCAGGTGCAGAGGCGGCAGCCGGTGGAGGCAGACGAGTCGCCAGGTTCTGGGATCATGGCCGCAAGCTGGTCGATGCGTTGACTCTGCTGGGCGACAGCTGTAGAGATGTCCTGGAGATCAGGCAGAGGTACCCTGGCGGAATCCATGGCCAGTCTGTACTGTGACGTGGGAGTGGATCCGCTGGGCCAACGCAAGCGGTGATAGCTAAGCCACGCCAGGGAACGGAATCTAAGTAGCCCCCGGTTTTCACCAGTGCCCGCGCAAAGCGGGATGGACTTACTGCGGCGTGAGGCTACCAGGTTTGTTACCCCCGACGTCACTTGCTTGCGAAGGGAGCCGGGGTACAGCGTGGTACAGAAAAAGTAATCCGGAGGCGTAATCAGGGACAGGCAGAAGGTCAGGGCAGGCAGCAGAGGTTCGTGGTCAGAGGCAGGCAGACGGTCAGGGCAGGCGGCAAACAGGCAAGGTCAGGAAAAGTAGCGGAACGGACTGGTACACGGGTAATCAGGACAGAACAGCAATACTCTCTATACACTAGGTAAGCACACCAACAGACTGGCAGGAAGTACTGGGGGCGATACCTTAAATTGAACCAGCGCCCGATAATGACCAATTATCGGGAAACACTGGCCTTTAAAAATTTAGAGAAGCCGGCGCCCGGGACATGCAGGAGCGGCGTTCACCGGAGCGCGGCCGGGTAAGAGAGGCGGCGCCGAAGCCGAGGCAGCAGAGGGGTGGTCGAGGGGGGCAGCGGAGCCCGCGACCCCCGTGACACAGGACTCTAACCATGTGGTACTCACGTCTTAGTTCCACATACCAAAGGACACAGATGGAGGTTACATGGAGTCCATGTGATATAAATCCTCAAGAATGAACTCTTTGGCAAACTCCATCGGAAAGTACAATGGGTCCTGGAACATTTCACAACCTTTGGAGCCATAATGCACTGCAAAGGTTTCCGCCGAGTGGCCACTTCTCGCCAGAGCTGAAGACATAGAATTTATGGCCTACTGTCTTACTATCCTGCCATCCAAGCATTATACTTGGACCCTAAACCTAGGGAAATGATGGCGCCAGGATGCACCAAGGGAGAAAGGCAAGCCAGCAGAGGGACCATGATGATCTAGGCAATTTTGTACTGGGAAACCGTGAGTCCTGACAATCTCCATATCTAGAATTTTTCAGGAGTGCTTTGAGGGATATGAGAAAGAGTTGGAGATCCGGACGGGGTGCTGCCCAAACATCCCACATACGAAGGACACATGTGGAGCTAGCACATAGCAGGCCAAGGAGGTTTAAATGATATTTCTGCTTGGTGTTGGAGAAAGAGTTGGAGATTCAGACTTGCATACTTGATTCTACAATTCTCTGGTTAAACAAGTGTGATCCACCAAGAACTCAATCTGAGACTTGCAGGACTCTTACCACGTGCTGCTGACCACGTGCCACATACGAAGGACACATGTGGAGCTAGCACATAGCAGGCCAAGGAGGTTTAAATGATATTTCTGCTTGGTGTGTGCCTTGACCTGTCTTTTTTTAATCCTTATCAAAAAGCATGCGCCCGAACAGGGATTTGAACCCTGGACCCTCAGATTAAAAGTCTGATGCTCTACCGACTGAGGTATCTGGGGTCTGAGTATGTCATAAACTTTAGGTTTTGAAAAACGCTTTCTTTGGCAAGCTCCAGCTAAATGCGGAATGGGTCCTGGAACGTTCCTCACCCCTTGGAGCCATAATGCACTGCAAAGGTGTCAGAAGAGTGACCACTTCTCGCCAGAGCTCAAGACATCCAGTTTATGGCCTGCTGTCTTACTATCCTGCCATCCAAGCATTACACTGGGAAACTAAACCTGGGGAAAAGATGGCGCCACCATGCACCAAGGGAGAAAGGAAAGCCAGCGGAGAGACCATGGACAATATAGGCAAGTTTTTTACTGGGGAACACCTTGGGTCCTGACAATCTCATATCTAGATATGGTCCAGGAATGCATTGAGGGATACGAGAAGGAGTGGAGATCTGAACTTGGTACTAGATTCATGCAGTTCTCTGGATAAACAATTGTGATCACCAGAACTCAAATTGTGACTTTCAGGACTCTAACCACGTGCTGATAACATCTTGGTGACACATAAGAAAGCACACATACGAAGCCCACATGGAGTCCATGTGAAACAGCTTCTTTGGCAGAGCAACTATTGGGACATATGGGCAGCGTTCAAGAAGGTGGTTTATGTGCTATTGCTGCTTGTGTGTAGACCTCGACCAGTCTTTACTTTTCTTTGTATTAACAGGCTTTGCCCCGAATCAGGGACTTGAAACCTGGGACCCATAGATGAAAAAGATCTGGACGATCTACCAACTGATCTATCCCTAAGTTGGGTACATCACCAACTTTAAGTCTTGAAAAACGCTCTCTCTTGGCAAGCTCCATCCAAATGGGGAATGAGGTCCTGGACCTTTAACACCATTGGAGCATAATTGCTGCAAAAGTTTCAGACCAGTTGCCCTTCTCGCTAGAGCCTTAAGGGACATCCAACTTATTGTGTCTTGGCTGTCTAACAATTTACCATCCAAGCATTAAACTTGGACCACTAAGCTGTGGAGAAGTGACGACAGTTGCCCCATGGAGAAAGGAAAAGCCTGGCGGAGCACCGTGACGATTCTAGTCATTGTTTATGGGAATCCTTGGGTCCCGTCATTCTCCACATCAAGAATTTTTCAGGAAATGCTTGGATAATATTATTCGAGAAAGAGTTTGAGCTTCAGACCCTTGGATTTTGCATAGGTTCTCTGGGGGGTAAACAAGTGTGATCCACCAAGAACTCAATGTCTGACTTACAGGACTCTAACCATGTGGTACTCACGTCTTAGTTCCACATACGAAAGGACACAGATGGAGGTTACGTGTTGTAATGTGATATAAATCCTCAAGAATGGACTCCTTAGGCAAAACTCCTTCGGGAAAAGCGTACAATAGGTCCCTGGAACATTTCACAACCTTTGGAGCCATAATGCACTGCAAAGGTTTCCGCCGAGTGGCCACTTCTCGCCAGAGCTGAAGTCAGTTGTAGAAATTTATGGTCCTACTGTTTACTATCCTTGCCATCCAAGCATTATACTTGGACCCTAAACCTAGGGAAATGATGGCGCCAGGATGCACCAAGGGAGAAAGGCAAGCCAGCAGAGGGACCAAGATGATCTAGGCAAATTTGTCTGGGGAAACCGTGAGTCATGGACATATTCCTTCTCTAGAATTTTTTCAGGAGTGCCTTTGAGGGATATGAGAAAGAGCGTTGGAGATCCGGGACTTTCGCATACTTGATCTACACTATTCAGTCTGGTTAAACAAGTGTGATCCACCAAGAACTCAATCTGAGACTTGCAGGACTCTTACCACGTGCTTCTGACCACGTGCCACATTACGAATGGACAATGTGGACTCTTGCCACATAGCAGGCCAAGGAGGTTTAAATGATATTTCTGCTTGGTGTTGGAGAAAGAGTTGGAGATTCAGACTTGCATACTTGATTCTACAATTCTCTGGTTAAACAAGTGTGATCCACCAAGAACTCAATTTGTGACTTGCAGGACTCTTACCACGTGCTGCTGACCACGTGCCACATACGATGGACACATATGGAGCTAGCACATAGCAGACCAATGAGGTTTAAATGATATTTCTGCTTGGTGTGTGCCTTGACCTGTCTTTTTTTAATCCTTATCAAAAAGCATGCGCCCGAACAGGGACTTGAACCCTGGACCCTCAGATTAAAAGTCTGATGCTCTACCGACTGAGCTATCCGGGCTCTGTGTACATTGTAAACTTTAGGTCTTGAAAAACGCTTTCTTTGGCAAGCTCCAGCTAAATGCGGAATGGGTCCTGGAACATTCCTCACCCCTTGGAGCCATAATGCACTGCAAAGGTGTCAGAAGAGTGACCACTTCTCGCCAGAGCTCAAGACATCCAGTTTATGGCCTGCTGTCTTACTATCCTGCCATCCAAGCATTACACTGGGAAACTAAACCTGGGGAAAAGATGGCGCCACCATGCACCAAGGGAGAAAGGCAAGCCAGCGGAGAGACCATGACAATCTAGGCAATTTTTTACTGGGGAACCTTGGGTCCTGACAATCTCCATATCTAGATATGGTCAGGAATGCATTGAGGGATACGAGAAGGAGTTGGAGATCTGGACTTGGATACTAGATTCTGCAGTTCTCTGGTTAAACAATTGTGATCCACCAAGAACTCAATTTGTGACTTTCAGGACTCTAACCACGTGCTGATAACATCTTGGTGACACATAAGAAAGCACACATACGAAGCCCACATGGAGTCCATGTGAAACAGCTTCTTTGGCAGCACCTAACGGACATAGGCAGCATCAAGAATGTGGTTTAAGTGCTATTGCTGCTAGGTGTGGACCTCGACCAGTCTTTATTTTCTTCGTATTAAAAGTATACGCCCGAACAGGGACTTGAACCCTGGACCCTCAGATTAAAAGTCTGATGCTCTACCGACTGAGCTATCCGGGCTCTGGGTACAACACCAACTTTAAGTCTTGAAAAAAGCTCTCTTTGGCAAGCTCCATCCAAATGTGGAATGGGTCCTGGAACCTTTAACACCCATTGGAGCCATAATGCCCTGCAAAAGTTTCAGACCAGTTGCCTTTTCTCGCTAGAGCTTAAGACATCCAACTTATGGTCTGCTGTCTAACAATTCTACCATCCAAGCATTACACTTGGACCCTAAGCCTGTGGAGAAGATGACGCCAGTATGCCCCATGGGAGAAGGGAAAGCTGGCGGAGGCACCGTGACGATCTAGACAATATTCTACTGGGAATCCTTGGGTCCCGACATTCTCCACATCAAGAATTTTTCAGGAATGCTTGGAATCATACGAGAAAGAGTTGAGCTTCAGACTTGGATTTTGCAGTTCTCTGGGTAAACAAGGGTGATCCACCAAGAACTCAATGTCTGACTTACAGGACTCTAACCATGTGGTACTCACGTCTTAGTTCCACATACCAAAGGACACAGATGGAGGTTACATGGAGTCCATGTGATATAAATCCTCAAGAATGAACTCTTTGGCAAACTCCATCGGAAAGTACAATGGGTCCTGGAACATTTCACAACCTTTGGAGCCATAATGCACTGCAAAGGTTTCCGCCGAGTGGCCACTTCTCGCCCAAAGGGGTGAAGAAATAGAATTTTTTTCGCTTTAAC